>DWGR01003283.1:0-12384 GCA_018247715.1 Heliconius burneyi | reverse complement strand
TGTACCTAATTTTTATCTTTGTATATGTGATTGCTAGTAGGCGTTTTAATAATGAAATCAGGTTAAACAAGTTATTAATGAAAAGGTTACAACACCTCATCAATTCATAATTATATGGAAGTAAAAATCAATTATCTTCGACAGCGAAGTGTGACATATTGAATAAAAAGAAAATATCTAGATATTATTAAAAGAATATTCACGACACTTGTGAAAAGTTTTGAAAAAAATAATAAGAATGTAAATAAATTGCAGGTCATGTTTTTGTCGATTACTATGACTGCGCTAGCCTTGACTGTGCTGAGGTGTTGTTACACTATCTCGAAGGTCCTTATTAAAAGTGTTATACGATATAACTTAGAAGGACGTTAATTATAAAGGAATAATGAGCATTCTCTATTCCCTAGAGCGTCTAATTTTATATAGTGATAGTTGTAGGTTTGATGTCGACTCGGGGGAATGACTTATTTTTATTTCCTTGTTGGCATTAAATTTCCCCCTTCAATAATATACTTTAACTACGAGTATGATGACACTGAAGTCCCTTCTCTTAATTCAAGGTCAAGGTCAACCTTTCTTTACTTTATGTTAACTATTTAATTGGAAAAAAAACGAATAAATCATAAATTCAAATTCTAAATATTCTTTATTCAAATATGTGAACATACTCGTATAAACAAAAAGCTACCAACGGTTCAGAAGGCAGTTCTGCTGAGAAGAGCCGGCAAGAAACTCAGTTGCTCTTTTCAAAAGTCAATGGTATAATTTAATTATTATAGCTATCCTGCATGACACTTAACAGACATAAATTCCATACATGTTTATCCTCTAAATATTCTCAACAGTGTAATAAACTTTATTTCTTAGAATTTTTGTTCAGATACCTTAAATTTTGGTAGTGGCAAATTTATGTTAGAATACACTGTGGAATTTTATTATATACACATATAACGAGACCCGTAAATGATTTATTAGCTAGGAGGCGAACACTTGGCGTAACAAGCTTATCTTTATTTCTCGTCCCTATCGTGTGTCTATCACAATTTTTACTATGACTGTATATTTCATCGGACAAACAGAATATTATAATATAGAAATTGTGATCAATTGCATACTTATTAGTTACGTTATTACACAAGAATATATAATATTTCTCAGCCTACATAAATATAAATAACGTTAATTTTCATTTTTAATAACTTATCTAGAATTTAAATACAAATACACTATTTCTTTAAACATATATACCTAGTTATAGTCCTCAGTTTAATTATGTTTTATTTATGTTAGCTATAATGTACTAGGTAATAATAACAACATAATTATATGAGAAAATTGTTTTACTGACTTACGTCAACACAGTTCAGGGCGCCATAGTAAGGGTACTGTATCATATTTTAAGACACTCCGCCCCCATTAAAACACTAACGTTCTCCACTTTTCCCCGAATTCTGCAGCCGTTGCGCGTTGAGTGTTGAGAGGCGGAACTCAACGCGGCGCTTTGCCTCGTTATCAGAGCGATGAAATTGAAATATAAACATAAATAAATATTGAAGATAAAAATAAAATATTAAATAATTCATTTCCTGGAGTGGAAACCGAACCCACAACCTATCGCGATTACGGACTTAGCCACACGCCACGACTGGCCTTAAGAGATGTTCTCTATCTTTCGATCTTTCTTATAAATGTTTCTGATTTTTGCACAAGCACACGAATTTGGCGTACATAATTTGAGTTTATTATATTATTAAAAGCAGAGAGAGAAACGTTTAATAATATCGCTTTATATAAACTGAGAAATATTGTTTATCCTTTACGTCTATTTAAAATTTGATTTAGAATATACATAATTTAGAATAATTTATAGCACCATGTCTTTCTTAGCGTGTAGTCAAAATTTAATAACCAAAGAATACGTAATATATAATAGTCATAAAAAAAGCCTTAAGTGAATTTGGGAATGAGCGGAAGTTACGCAAATGGACGAAGTTAAAATTAAAACAAGTTGATATTAAACAGACTTTGCTCTATATAACGTTTTAGTTTTGTTATTATTTACAGATAGTGTTACTTCAGTGTCTCGATTTTTCAATAGCAAGGTTAATTGAAAAGTTTATAAAAAAGCCAAAAATGATCTAAAAGCTAAAACTTTCAGTAAATGGTTAAGAAATTATTCAACTGAAGGTGAAGTTAGTAGTTTATGGCTCAATGTCATTAGATGTACATATATAAAAACCTATACACAAACTTCTTTATTCACTAAGCTCTCGACATTCAATACTGTCGATGAGTCGTATTTGCCCTAATTTGAGCTGTTCATTTTCTTTTTCCTTTAATTATTTTCTTCCCAAGTGTATAATGCATAGAGAAGAGAGTTTAGAAAACTTAGCTTGGAGAAACTAACATGGTAGGTACTCATCATATTTACAATAATGGAAATCAACTAAGGAATGTGATATTGCAACACATTTCCAACAAAAGTAATAACTTAAGTAATTACGATTAAAATAATTATCGATTATGTGTTAATATTGTGAAATGTATTTTTTTGTATTTTACGGAATAATCAACAAGAAAAAGAAAGACAAAAATTGAAGAAATTTATTAGATCATTGTAAAATCATCATACCAATGGATTTACACATATTCAAGCTGCGAGATGTTTATTTTCTGCCGCCATTACCTCTACAAATGTAGGTCATTGCTACAAGCTAATAACTTCCTTGAATTTGCAGTTTTTAGGTATACATTAAGCTAAGCAGAGTAACCAATTAATGATAAACATTAATAAATTTACTGCATTTATAAGTCGATAAGCTGTTTGCAATAACATTGATGACATCGTCAACCACTAAAGGCGATCCAATACAATCATTAATTATTATTTGCAAACTTTAAAAATTCATGCCTCTAAAGCTCTCCTTTCTCCATAATCTACGATATAAAATTAAGTATAATCAAGTGAAACCGCGTTTGACACTCTTGTTAAATAAATAATAATGTAATCAACATTAATTATGATCTGATGAATGATCATAACATATATGATCATATGTATGAATGTGTAATCTCAAGTATGTTGTAGGGAAATATAATTTCAGCAATTTTGTGCTCTTTTTTCTTTTTGTGAGAAAAACCAAAGTATAAAGTACTAATTAGGGGCAGCAAACCACTTTATTACGTATATAGAAGTTTACTGAACCGTTTTTTTTTTATGAAAAAGGCAAGGCAAATAGCGAACGCGTCACCTGACGGTAATTGGTCACCGCCGCCCACCAGGCCTCAAGGACATATGAAAACCTTTTCAATTTTCTTTGAAGTAGCAAAAAAAATATGGGTCATATTCTCCAGATCCAGTTCTTGATAAAACTGCTGTCCTACGTTGTAGTCTACTTAGCCTACGTTCTCTTTATTACATCCTGTTATTACAATTGAAGAATTAATAAATGACAAATAAAATTAATTACTTAAGCAAATATGAAGCCTTTGTGTAAACTATGCGTTACGTAAATAAAAATAAGAACATATTTTAACAAAAAGGACAATTGTATTAAACGACCCTACTTCCATATAAAAATATTTAAAAAATAATTTTATTTATTTAAACTATGTTAGAGCGCTATAATGGAATTTTAATATTCCTTTTCTTGTTTTCAGTGAGCGGAATCGCTTCGTCGGGCAACTTAGTGGCTTTAATGGGCTCAAGGTGAGCTTTGAATTTAAATATTTCTATATATTTTATAAAACCAATACCATCACAATGAAGTGCATGTAATTTCCTATAAGAAATTATAGAGTTGAATACCAAAAGAGTTCTAAATATACTGTATCCCATTTAATAAAAATATTACAATAATATAGTAGAAGCTGAAAGAAAAATAGATGTATTTATTGAAATTCTAAAGGATCTGCTTTAGCCATTTCTTTTTATTCAAAATAACAATATCGTCAATCAGCTTGACGTTATACCCCACACACAGCAGGGTAGGCATAGGGAACCTAGTCTTAAGGCAGTCCGTTCCCCACTTTCTGCCTAATTCTGAAGGCATTGCGTGTTAAGTGGCAGAACTCAACGCCGCGCTTCGCCTCGACACCAGAGCGAAGTAATGGAAATATAAACGTAAATAAATATTTCACTTCCTCGAATGGCGATCGAACACACAGCCGTCGCGTTACAGTTACGCCTTGTGCCGCTGCGGCACGACGGCCTAAAATATATAAGTTGTAAAAATTCTATATTGGACACATTCATGTGTATATTATTAGTAAGTTAAGGTCAAAGTGATCACCTCACTAGAAACACGGAATCCGGTGTCGCAACAAGGGCTCAATGTTGCGCTATCATATAATATTTAAATTATCATAAATTATAATTTTTGGTATCTTTTCTCCGAAACCATTTGTAAAATTAAAAGCTGCTATTATGCGTTGAGAAGAACTAAATTTGTTGATATAGTCTCTTCTAATTATTTTTTATATACTCTAGTAGTGTTTAATAGTGTTCCGCCCCGACTTTGTCCGTGTAGTCTAAGTGATTATAGCTGTATTAATAGAAATAGACCTTGTTATTAATATAAGTAGCTTAGTTCAATGAAAGTTAAGATTATACATATAAATTTTATATCGTTTGATTTTCATTTATTCACATGATTGGGTAGAGTAGGTACATTTAAACATTTTGGCTGTAATATTAATATACATATTAGGTACATAAGAAGGCTCTACGGCCTTTTGACCGGTCCTATGGGCGGCTTGTACTTGGGCAACAGAAAACGTGACGGATATGGATTTGATTCCCACTTGGGGGAATGAAATATTTAAAATATTAATTTCTTCGCTCTGGTAACGAGGCACATCGTTTGATTTTCGCTACTCAACACGCAATGCTTCAATAATTCAGCGGAAAGTGAGGATCCCAGGTTCTCTTAGCCTACCTTGCAATGTGAGGTATACAATGATGAACCTGCTTCTACGGACAACCACAAGAAAACGGCGATGAGAACATCTTAATCGAATATTGTTGAAGAGGCAATCAAAGTTAGTAAATAGTCTTTCCGTAAGCATTGACATATATAAAATATTTTTTACAAGTACAAATGCTATCATTGTTACAAATTAGCGACATAAAGAATACTAACAGAGCTTAAACATATATAGTTGTTCTCCAATTTCTGTCGATTTTGATTCTTTTAAGACATCTAAAAGTAGAGCTTAATTCCCTCCTCCGTCTTTTTTTCCATATCAGAGCTATTGTGATAGCGTAACCAAACACTGAATTTATAAACCAAAAAGAAGATTTACAAATATAAATCTGTTACATATGCTATATATTTTTGTATATATATTTTCCTTATATTTCTATATGTAAAGTTTTTTGTCCCTAGTGGGGCTGGCAAGACAACACTTCTAGCTGCTATCAGTAGGCGGGACAAAAGCGCTATTTCCGGTTACTTAATGTTGAACGGCCGTCTTGCTGGAGCTGATCTGATCGCTAGGATATCGGGATTTGTTCCTCAAGAAGATTTATCGATTGATGATCTGACGGTCGCTGAGCATATGGAGTTTATGGTAAGTTTTGCTACTTTTTATGTAAATCGGCAATGATGACGATGAAGAAAATAGAACAGCCAATTGTAGATCTGTCTATTAAATTATTTTTAATTTCAGAGGTAAATGGTTTGAAGTTTTATATTCTAAAATTTGTATTAAATATAAGCGATAAGGAAGATTCAATTTTATACTTACTTTTTTTATTGTAGTTATTTTTATGTAAACAATTTACAAATGCTTATATTTTTTATTTCACGCTTTATCTCGCACATAACATGGTAGGCAGAGGGAACCTGTAAAAGACCCCGGTCTCCATTAAAGCACTTCCGTACTCCACATTTCTCTGAATTTTTTTGCTTGTGTCCCTTGCAAAGACGGCTTAAAAGATTACTTTTGATTCTTGTCTACTATCTAGTAGTTTCTTTTAATTTTTTAATTTCATGTATTGAAATAACATGAATATCTCTATGCTCAAATTGAAGGGAAACCAGCAATTAACTGAGATAATAACATGTACGTAGAGTAAGTTTTCCGTTAAATTTACTTAATTAACCTTTTTTTCACAATCGTAGAAATTTCGTAGAAAATAATTAACGTTGGTTATTTTGCGGTTGTACGCTAATGGTCATTTAAATTTTCATTCATTAAGTTATCGTGAGTGAATTTCTGTAATCATTTGTTTTTTTACTGTCTTGGACGTTCTTGTGTCTGGAGGTTCTTGTAACGCAATAAATAAAAAATTTCATTTTCCCGCTCTTGTAGACGTAAATCTAGGCGGAAAGAAATAGGGAATGGAACCTAACACTTGATTGTCTCTGTTTAACCTGTTATGCGGCCAAAATCGTAAATTTGACTTTTTCATTTCCCACTTGAGTTCTATATAACTAGATGTTCTAAATTTGCCACTTCTAAAATTTAAAGTATCTGAAAAAAAAATCTAACAAGTAAAGCTTATTATACTGTTCAAGAATATTTACAGGATAACTGCCAGCTAATGTAATAATGATATTATATCATTGATTTTGAAAAGAGCAACAGTTGAGTTTCTTGCCGGCTCTTCTCAGCAGAACTGCCTTCCGAACCGGTGGTAGCTTTTTGTTTATATGTTCATTTGACGATTAAAAAGTGGTAATAATAGCCTATTTGAATAAAGAATATTTTGAATTTGTTAATATATACACGAACAGATTATGAATAAAAAGATAATACATAAATCATTGTGGTATCCCGAAATGATTACGATTAAATGATTATAATAGAATCTATTCTCTTTGCCTATTGTGGAAGAGAAAACGTGAATATGCAATTGTTACCTAATCGTATAAAAGAAGGTAGATGTGGGTGACTGCCTTCAGCATTCGGCAGAAAGTGGGGAAATGAGCGTCTTATCACTAGGTTCCCTCTGCCTACCCTTCTGTGTGCGGGATACAGAGTGAAGCTGGTTTTTTTTTTAAATTAATATTATAATTTAAAATCACATGCGATGCTATGTAAATATACATAAATATATGATATATACAATGTAAAATAAATAAATAAGTAAAAATATTTAACGAACGAACTTGTTCTGTAAGGATCGTGTCTAGTTAATAACGAAATAACATACAGTTTAACTACATAATTATGGGTACACGGGTAGCCTAGGACGTCTCATTTCAACCGGTTTTGTCATGTCGTTTGTTCATACGAAATTATTATGTTATATTCATAGAAGTCTTTGAATATTATTACTAGATCTTATTTGATCATCTTTGTACTTTTGCTGCACTATGTAATTAATAATAGTTAGTTGTGTAGAGTGCCGTAGCGCAACAAAAAATGTTTATCCCTTTGTCATAATTTTGCAGTAATTTGGTTAATTATTAATATTCGAAGCTAGTCATGGCGCATAAGCGTGCACCTGTAAACGAAACAAGTTGTAGGGTATATTCCCACGACGAAATCAAATTTTCATATTTTTTTTTCGTTCTGTTAGTAAAAAAAAAACCGCGTCGTTGAGCTCCGCTACTCAATATGAAATGTTAAGAATTCAGTGGAATGTGGGGGATGAAAATGTCTTAATGGGAACGGAGTGTATCACGTACGTACGCAGTACGTTCCCAGTAGTAACAAAAAAGAAACAAGAATGTCGTATGACGAATATCAATCATCACACCAGATCGTTGACACCATAATATTGTATTGTCACGTCGTCAAGGATACAATTTTTGTAAGTCAAAGTAAAGGAAGATATGTTGTATAACTTTTGTTTCTTTTTCAAAAACAAAAGGCGTTCTAAATCGTGCTTGGCCTTCTCTTTAAATTAACTATAACATAATTAAATTAAAACTTCCATATAAAGTTTTGCATTAAAAAATCATCGTTGGAACCATAATTTACATATTTTATGACTTGTTTCACATTTTTGAAATGAGAAAATAAATATCCAATAAGACCGTCGTAATCAAAATCAAAATAAACATTGCATTTAATTGCCGTTATTAAAGAACATTAATTACTCAATCATAAAAAATTTTTGATTAATATAACAAAAAGTATTTCTTCCGATGGTTTTAAGGGACAAAAGGAACCTTTATAAGATCACTTCGTTTTCTGTCCATCTGTCTCTCTATGTCTGTCTGTCTAGACAATTTATCTCTAGAACGCTTGAATACATCGAGTTGAAAAAAAAAAGAAACGATATTGCCGTTTATATTGTAACGCCTATTTCGTCACTATAAATGAAATCAAAATTAATAGGGTACTTCCGGTTGACCTAGAATTGAAAAATTTTGCAGCTAACATTTACAGCTCCCTAGTTAAAAAAAAATCTGAAAACTATACATTTTTGGTTATTGGTATTAAAGCCGCTAGTTCAAGTAAAGTATCAGATGCTCTGTCTAAGCTAAGCTTGAATTTCAGAAGAAGCTCGAGACCTTAATTTTTTTACGAAACAATTTACAACGCATATAGCAGGGTAAAACACTGCACTCACAATTTTTTATTATATTTTTAATACATTGTATGCTGATTAGCGAAACTCAATGTCGCGATTGGTCTTCTTATGCCAAGCCAAGAAATGAAAATTCATTTCCACATCCTGCCCCTGCGCTTCGACCAACACTTGACTTGAATATGGGTTAAATTAAAAAATCTTAATCAAATTAAATCAGCTTCACCCTGTATGCCGTACGCAGCACGTTAGGCAGAGGGAACCTAGTGTTAAGTCACTCTGTTCCCCACTTTGCTCCGAATTTTGTAGGCATTGCGTGGAGCGATTGGCGGAACTCAGCGCCACGCTGCTGAGTGGGGATTTCACCCACAATTTCGATTTTGTAGCACACTTTGTGCCCCTGTGCCACGACTGGCCACAATTTGAATTTACGTACTAATTTTAATCTGGGCTAAGCAAGAACTGAAGTCTATTATTTTAAGTAACTTGTACTTCACTACCTGGGTGTCCAGATCTTTGATATTAATATTAAATGATTTGCTTTATCAATCTGATTTTTTGTGGTTCTCGCCTAATGGTTCCTATTTGAATCGTTCGATCAGTTCCACTACAGCGGTCGTTGGATTAATATACGTTGACAATATCATATTACAAATCCAACAGCGATATTTAAGAAGGTACTCCTATATTATATTAAGCTTTTTAAACTATACGTATTATATTTAGGATTATCCACACTTTGGCTTCACCCAGTTGTAAATAAGATTTTATAAGCTAGTCAGTAGTAGATTTTGTAAACAGTTTCTCAGTAACGGAAGATTACAAAATATCAAGAAACTGAAAAATTTTTATTCTCATACTCTCTCACTGTCTCTCTCTTGGTTTATATAATATACTCGTATCTCTATAAGATGTCATATACTGTTTACATAATTTTGGAAAGATTATTGGTACACCACCTCCATGCCCTATGTCTTAAGCAACTATTTGTATAGCTTCACGCTACATACTCGTACATTAGCTTATGCTACGAATGAGGGAGACAAAATTTCGTGCTTACTATTCTTCTCCGCTCTGATAAGAAGTTTTCAAAGAGGAGAAATAAAAATCAAGAAAATCCCTTGTGAAGGAGGGACGACAGGTGAAGGAGAAATAATAATCAAAACAGTCGCGTGTGTAGTTAGTAGTTGCTGTGCCACTGAGCCACGACAAGTACTAAGTGCCTGTGAGGAAGTCGACGACTGTAAGCAAACCAGTCGCGATTTGAAGCCACGATTGGGGACAAATTAGACTAATCTAAGGGAGCTAACGGTCCCTAACCGCTGGGTCCGGCCGCGCCGAGACGCGACCGAGCCGTTGAATAAGCTGGACTTCGTCGTTGATTCCGTCGACGACGTGTTTCCTACCTACATACGGGGCATTCGCTATAGTACTGGCGTCATCGGAGTCTAAAAGGACGCTACGAGGGCGTCTATGCCTATGGAGGGCGATAGGAGTGTAATCACACGAGAAAGAAAGTTTGTAATATGAAGCTGCCTGATTATTGTAAAACTACAATTACATACAAACAATACAAAGAAGTTTTAAATTGTTAAAATTTGTCATAACCTGTATAGAAGGACCTACTTTCGATTGATGTTTTCTCAAAATTAAATCAATCAATCAATCTGGGTGATTGATTGATTTTATTAGTTATCTATTAAACTAAATGATTATACTGTACAGTTTGGGGATCAAGAAAAAAAAATAGAATTAATATTAATAATTAAGTAAAATATATATAAAGCGCGAATTGTTAACAATTTTTAGTACATATAATAGGTAACAAAGTTTCGTACCTTTCTTTAGAGCTGATCACACTTTTATCATAAATAACTGTTGGAACAAACTATATTTCTTTTCTTTATATATCTCATATAGTTCATGCTTATATCTCTAAGCTATACTTTCATATTTTTCAACAGGCTCGTCTAATGATGGACAAGAGGGCAACAACAGCGATGCGCGCAAGACGAGTGACACAATTGTTAGCCGATTTAGGAGTAGTGTCTTGTACAAGCACTAAACTTAAAGCTCTATCCGGAGGAGAGAGAAAACGAGTCGCGTTGGCTGTACAGGTAAATATAAAACTATGGTCGATATATTTTTTTTTATTTAAGAATACAGCAGCGTAGGCAGAGGGAACCTGGGGATCTAGATCATATGGCATATGATACTCCCTTCCTAATTAAGACTCTTTCGAATTCTTAAGGCATCGCGTCTTGAGTAATTTTCACTTTAAGGAACCTGAGTACGATCGGTTAAGTTCCACCACTACACAAAGTCTCGAATGCGCGCTGAATTGTGCCAAGATAGTGCATCTTGGAGTACCTAGTAAGGTTTCCTTTTCCTACTTTCTTTGTTTTTTTATGATATTTATCTTTTTTTAATTCCCTCCAGTTACTTAATGATCCACCTATATTATTTTGTGATGAACCCACAACGGGTTTGGACAGTTCGGCTGCAAGTGCAGTTGTATCACGTTTAAGAAGGCTAGCCATAGGTGGTAAACTAGTCATCTGTTCTGTGCATCAACCAGCGTCTGGAGTCTTTGAATTGTTCCACCAAGTCGTCTTATTAGCAAATGGCAGTATAGCTTTTCATGGGACTATTGAACAGGCTGATCAGTTTTTTGCCTCGTAAGTATAGTTTATATTTATATTTTTGTAGCTTTAAGCTGCAGGATACACCTGCACATAGTAGCATAGCAGAGTGGGCAGAGTGACCTTGGGAATCTAATATTAAGACCCTAGTTCTCATTAAGATACTAGTTCTCATAAAGATACTCCCATTCTCTGAATTTTACGGATTCTCGAGGCATTACGTGATGACTGACGAAACTCATCGTCCAAATTACGAGAAATTTAAAATATGAAGTATTCCATTCCCCCGAGCGGTAACAGAACCCACAACACTCGCATTTACAGACGCACGTTTGTGCCCCTGCGCCACTAGGCTAGCCTAGCCTTGTTTTAGTACCTACCCTTGTTTTAGTATCTCTAAATAAATAGTAAATTATATTGCGATTGATAGATAGAATGATGTCCATCTACTGTGCAAAATTAGCGTTAGCGTGATGTCCTTACGAGATTATAAAATATTTATATCTATAATCTTCTATCTATCTTTAATTCATTCTGTTTAGATCGACACGATCTATAAATTACTCTTACAAATATTTTGCTAAAATAATGAAAAGGTTAATAAAATCGTTACACAACATAATTTACAATTAAAGTAACATTTGGTGATCTTTTTACTAAACCAGTTCGGATTCTAGTTCTTAATCAGTGGTTATTTAATATTTCCATTTTGTTTACTTATATTAGTATAACTAATTATTACTTGACGTTGGCATGTGCTAGACTAATCGATAAATCTAAATTTCAATCACATTAGACATAGAGATAGATAAAATTCTATCCACCAACGTTAATTTAGTTTAATTATAAAATAATTAAAAAGATAATACTAAAAGCAACATAAAAGTTATTTTTTCGCTTTTCTGATCGAAAGACAACAATAGGTAGTTAAATATAAGTGTATTTATTGTATTGTGATCGAATTCAAACATGCAACTCTGACTGAATTTTATCCAATTGTAAGATTATTTTACATTTGGATTGACGAAAATAGTAGATGAATAGATAGTATTTACGAACGATGAAACTAATAGAACATGTTAAAATGGACAGAAAGGAGAGAACGAATTGATTCTTATTTTGGCCTTTTTTGCTGTATATAGATTATAAGAATGTGCAAGTCTTAACTAAATGTAGAGCTTAAGTATATGGGACACATTTTGACCATTTACGCAAAAGCTACAGATGCAATTCTCACCAAACTACTTCGCTGTTCGC
>DWGR01003282.1:0-12385 GCA_018247715.1 Heliconius burneyi | reverse complement strand
GAGGCAAAGCGCGGCGTTAAGTACCGACTCAATACATAATGCCTCGTGAATTTGGCGGAAAGTAGAAAACGGTGTGTCCAAACACTACGTTCCGTTTGCCTGAGCGGGATACAGCGTGCAGCTGAAACAAATATGTTATATTACCTAGAGGGAATCTGGTAACTTAGTGTTAAGACACTCCATTACTATTAAGACGAATATTTTTCATAAAATTCTCGAGTCATTGCCCGTTTATTGGCGGTACTCTACGCCGCGTTTTGCCTCGTTACCAGAATAAATAAGTGAAAATATTAAATACTTAATTTCTCCGAGTAAAAATCGAACCCACAACAATCGCATTTGCAGTCGCTCGCTTGCGGCCCTACGCCACGACGGCCTCGATAAACAAAGTTTTCACGATTTTATTCTTTTTTTCTCTTCAGGTATATATAGGTACTATAATTATAATACCACTAATAAATTTTAAAATCTATTTTGGTTGTTTATCCTTTGAGTTTACATAGGTTAACAAAATGTACAATATAATAATATTATGTTTTACATTGAAACATTTAATAAGAGCTCGTTTAAACTCGGGCTAAAGATCAGTGGAACGTGCTGAGGCTGCTGCGTCTTAGATTAGACTTGCAAGTGCTTAGTAGGTACTAGGTAGAAAACACTTTAGTACCCATTATTTGTAATATACATCCATAGTCCATACTAGCGACCCGTCCGCGGCTTCATCCACTTGAACTTCGCTATTATTTATCCGATATTTATAATATTAATAGGATTAGCCTATTAATATTATAAATTTAAAGATTGTGAGGGTGGATGTTTGTACCACTTTCGCCTAAAAACTAGAGAACAGATTTAAATAAAATTTTACTAGAAATCAAAATATCTCATAGTTTTTTAAATTTGGTTATAATATTAAATTAAGCTTAAGCAGGCGAAGCATCGTGTCTCTTGAGGCGCTAGTCTAATATAATCATTTCAATATCATGTGTTACATTATCACTAATTTCCAGTACCATTTTTAAATGTATTCACTCTAAACAGCATTAAGACACTAAGACTTTTCACTTTACAGCTCAATTAGGGTAGGTTTCCTCTGTTTACCCTTTTATTTCGGAAAAAACGATAAATCTGTTTGCATCCTAAAATATAGATATAACTAAACTTTCTGGGCAAAGTTCAAAGTTTCATCTACCTAGAAATGCTATATTAAGTTGTATAAACATTAAGCTAGCTAGCTTATGGCATAGTCGGAACTCCGACTATGCCTTTTGCTAAGGTATATTACTTAAGTTTCGAGATAATTAGGAGTTGCATACGAGTTTTACATTCATACATTTCGTTACTTTAGAGCCAGAAAGAATTTAGTGTAATTTTAATATCCGTTCTCCACTTTTTTCATTTATCCATTATTTGATGATGTGATGATTCGTCATTTCATGAGTCATTTAATCAAATAATGGTATTTTTTTTAGCTTTACCCTGTATTCTGCATATAGCGAGGAAGACAGAGAAAAGCTAGCATTAAGACACTGTTCCCACCAACCACCGCCCAATTTTCGAGAAATAGAAATATTGATTGGAAATAGAAATATGGAAAGAAATATTGTTTGGTGGAGCTTAACGACGCGCTTTGGTCTTGTTACCAGAGCGAGGAAATAAAAATATTTCAATCCATTGCGCCACGGATCATATCTCTTATTTATTAAAGGAAGATAAGATTGATTGCTTACTTAGCCCTTTCTATTCAACCCAAAACACCCATATTTCTATCGTGAAATTCAAACTTTTTCTACATTAGTTGTTAGGGTCGCCAATCTAGAGTGCGATACGTGCGAAGTAAAAAACAATGTCTGCACATAAATTTTCTCTTGACTTAGGGTCTTAATACATTTATCGACAAGGTCTTAAATTAATCACTTTCACGCTGTATCCCGCACAAAGCAGGGTAGGCAGAGGAGATCTTAGTGTTAAGCAAACCATCTTTCTGCCAAATTCTGGCTGGCAAACGGTAGTTTCCTGAGTGGTAGAACTCGGAACTATTATATATTTTCCCGAGTGAGGACTGAATTTACAACATCACGGTTGCAGTCAGAAGCTATCTTACTGCCTCACTTCTTTTTTGAACAAATGAGGATAGGAATTATGTTTTACTTAGTTATTTCTGTTCCACACAAAACGCGAGATATGCTTCATACTCTATTAAATTCTTTCATATACGAGTACCATCTTTAAAAAGCCTGTTACCATCAAATATAATTAAAATTCAGAGCAGTCTTTTCATTTTTTTTCTATCTTTATATTCTTTATTCGAAAAAATATAGATTGTCCCTTATTGCAAAGATTCTCAAGTCGAAAATCGTTGTTGACGTGCGCTAAGTAGTAAACAAAACAAACTTTTGTATGGTATCTGGCAACGCAGGTAAGTGCTATTCTCAATAAATCACTGTAAATGGTTTGTGGCTTACTCCGGGATATATTTTATCTTATATATTCATGTATCTTTCTATTATAGATGGGCAAACTTGGGCAAAATACGACTCGCTCAGTTAATTCGAATTACCATTAACGTAACTTATTTTAAATATCTGGAAACAAGTTATTATAATCACATAATTTATGTGGCTGTTTTTAGTCATATAGTCAAAATATTTATTGGTTAGTGTTTTAGTCAAAATATTTATTGGCTTCAAGCTAACATTTAATAGGGTAGCCAGAGGGAACTCCGCTCCTCAATGATAGTAAATTGATCCATCTATCCACTTACAGCTCACTATTCTTTTCTTTATTTCCAACATGAGGTTATTGCTGTTAGCCCTATTGGCTTTTACAGCGACACCGGTTGGCGATGAAAGAGGGTACTCTGTCCCTGAAGAAACGCAACCAGTAAGTGGCTGCCTGTGAGGAAGTCGATGACTGTAAAGGCGCCACCTGCGGGACTCGAACCTCGGCTTGCACTATTCGCTTAAAGTAATACCTACTGAATGAAAGTGGAGACCGTTGCGGCGCAATGGCACAAGCATGTGACTGTAAATGCAACGATTGTGGGTACGATTCCCACTTCCATTATTTCCAATTATTCGCTCTGGTCAGTTTTCAGGTTCTCGCTGGCTGCACTATGAGGAACGGGGTGAATCTAAAAAATACATGATTTTACTTAACATTTAAGTACTATGCTTAGACCTTTATCTGTTAATTTGAACGGTAATTAGAAATTAGTTCCATCGACGGATAACGTTATCAGTATTCCAACAAGCAATATGTTCGTCGGTCTTCTTTTATTGTTTTCATTTAGTGTTTTAGGGCAAAGATATTCAGAATTTCCCTACTCGCTAGATGGACAGGTAAAGTATAATAATTATTAATAATAAAATATTACTTAAAAATCGAAATATACTTTATTCAATTACTAGGTGGTTATAAAAACTTTTAAATTGTTAAGTTACATAGAAATCTTAGTAGTGTTATTCTTACAGAGAGCTGCCAAAAGGTAGGATGGCAATAATAAAAAAAAATTAAATCACGCTGTATCCCGCACACAGCAGGGTAGGTAGAGGGAACATAGTGCAATAATCTTCGTAAGATTATAATTGAATATTTATTTGGTTATTTAAAGATTTCGTTACATTTTTTGTGGCGTAAGGTGGCCAAATAATGATGCTGAGGAAGTTCCATCAATTATTTTTTTTAATAGGAATTACCGAAAAAAAGAATATTTAAGATTTCTTAAATGTTTATTAATAAAACAGTATTTACTGTACAGCTAAGCTGGAGCAACCTAGTGTATCTAAATTACTCTGGTTTCCGCCAAAATTGGACACATGTGTTGATTGTTTTTACAAACGGAAACTACGATCATCGTTTTTACAATCGGACGTGGTCATATCAGGTCTCTCAGGTAAATAATGTGTTTTTTTTGGTTCATGCTGTATTCTGCATGCAGCACGGTAGGCAGAAGGGACCTGGAAACTTAGTGTAAAGACACTCCGTTCCCATTAAGACACTTTCGTTTCCCACTTTTAGCCGAATTCTAGAGGAATAGAGTGTGGAATGGGACCACAACGCCACGTTTTGCTTCTTTACCAGAGCAAGGAAATGAAAATATTATATACTTTGGCGCACACTTGTGCCCACTCGGCACGACTGGCCTCAACATAATGTATATTAATTTTATTTTATTTCAGAATTATGGATACAAAAGTCCTTGGGGACATCCTAAACTAACTGGGCGTACGAATGAAGAACGCTATAATAAAGTAAGAAAAACATCTTTTTAAATTAATAAAATTTTGATTATCACTCATTATGATTTATATATCTATGCCTATGTTAGGCATATGTTATGCTAGTGTTTGTAAATCGTGAAACTACAAAAAAAATATTAGCCTTTACATAAATTGCACAGCCAGAACTCTTAACTGCAATTCAATTTTAAATGCAATTTAATTAGGGGAAGAACAGAGAAAGAAATAATGTGTTCCTATGTGCCAAAGTTCATTTAGTCGAGACAGCTATATTTTATCACGTTAGCCGTTTCCGTTGAAACCCGTTAGTTCATTCCATTTGATTACGCGGGCAAAGCTGCAGGCAAAAGCTATGAATTTATCAAAAAAAAAACAGTTTCACTCTGTATCCCGCATGGAACAGTGGACACATTTTCATACTTTTCGCCGAACATTCAATGTATTGCGTGTTGAGTGGCGGAACTCAACGCCACACTTTTACTTTGGTACCAGGGAAAAGAAATCAATATATGGATATATAGTACTTCATTAACCCGAGTGGTAGGATTCCCATAGTTGTGGGTTTGATAACCCAGAACCGCCTTTACAGTCACACGCTTGTGCCCCTGTTCCACGACGGCTTTGATAATTTTTAAGTCTCTATATATTATACATCAAAATAAAATAGTATTTTCGTTAAGCACAATAAAAACTAAATAAATTTATGTAGGTAATATATCATCTGGATCGCGGCCCGGGGGCAATTATGGTTCCAATTGTTTGACACGAATCGCCCCGATCGTGTGATTAATTTTACCCCTAATTGAGTGTATTGCCTCGAGTGGTGTGCGATAAAATTTCCTTTATAAGTACAATATAAATATGAGGCTGTCGTGGCGCAGCGGCACAAGGTGTGACTGTAACGCGACGATTATGGGTTCGATTCCCACTGGAGGAAGTGAAATATTTATTAACATTTATATTTCTACATCGTCGCTCTGGTGTCGAGGCAAAGCGCGGCGTTGAAAGTGGGGAACGGAGGGTCTTAACACTATGTTCCCTCTGTCTACCCTGCCGTGTACGGGATAAAGCGTGAAGCTGAATTTTTTTATATGTATAAATATGTACATATATACTTCTATACTAATAATAATATTATACAGCTGAAGAGTTAGTTAGTTTGACAGCGCTAATCTCAAGAATTACTAAATAAATCTTTTACTTTTCAATACTACTGCGGGACTTTACTTGAATAATATACGTACTATATGCGGGATACAACGTGAAGCTAAAAAGCAGATTATGTTCCCCCAAACAAAACATTTTTTGTTTTTTTATTTTTTTTCCGTATCGACGATAGAGTTAAAGAAATCTCAGATTAACACCGCCGTATTTCGGATATACATGTAACATATACGAGTATAATTTATATTTTCATTTCTTCGCTCCGGTATGGTATATAATTTATATATAGTAGTTAAATAAATTTCAGATTAACACCGCTGTATTTCGGATAAACATGTATACGAGTATATTGTGACAATAAACTATCCGGAAATTGTAAATAAAACAAAAAGTATTAATTTATCCATCAATATTTATTTTGTCGCCTTCAAAATATTCGAAATCTTTTTCTTCGATCAATCTTCGAAAGCTTCTTCCAATTTCGAAACATGTTTTATAAACATTTTCCGGGATCTCCTTTAGCTCTCGCGTCGAATTCTCTTTTATGTCTTCAATTGACTCATAAAAGTGTCCTCGGAGTGGCCATTTGAGTTAAGGGAACAGGAAAAAGTTGGCCGGAGCTAGGTCTGGTGAATAAGGTGGTTGATCGATGGTATTTATCGAGTATTTGGTCTTAAATTCGGTCACGACGTAAGCTCGATGGGATGGTGCATTATCGCCAAGTCTGCCAGCGACCTTTCTCATGTCCAAAATGTCAACCAAAATCAAACGAACCGACTCTCGAGAGATGTTAACCACTTGTGCTAACTCTAACACTGGTATGACGATTTTCGAGTACAGTTTTCTTCACAATTTCAATGTTTTCATCGGTTGAAATTGTTGAATCGTTGAAGGTCGTGGTCGAAGGTTAAAGGAATGCTATATAATTTATATTTTCATTTCTTCGCTCCGGTGTCGAGGCAAAGTGCGGCGTTGAGTTCCGCTAGTCAGCACGCAATGCCTCCAGAATTCGGTGGAAACTGGGGAACGGAGTGTCTCATAACACGAGGTTCCCTCTGCCTTCCCTACTGTGTGCGGGATACAGCGTGAAGTTGATGTTTATTTTTATTAAATCATATTTAAAATGAACGATTGTGAACATAACTTTCCTTATACAAATGGACATGTGGTCTTTTCTTTAAACGAATTTATTTTATTAGTTTTAGTTATACCTATTAGTATATACTCTTACCGACATCATCTCATCTTCCTATATGCGATGATTGTGCGTTCGATCCTTACTCACAAAACTTTGATCAGGTAAGTGTCAAGACACTCCGTTCTCCACTTTTCACCAAAATTTCGAAGCATTTGCGTGATGAGTAGCGAAACTCAAAGCTTCGCCTTGTTACCAGAGTGAATAAATGAAAATAATAAAACATTAATTTCCCCGAATTCGAGAATCGAATAGCGACATTAACTCACTTGTGCCCCTGACACAACCTATTGACATATAACAATTCCTTTTTTTTAGCTTCACGCTGTATCCGGCACATAACAGGGTAGACAGAGGGAACCTACTGTTAAGACACTCCGTTCCTCACTTACTGACGAATTCTGGAGGCATTGCGTGTTGAGTGGCAGAACTCAACGCCGCGCTTTGCCTCGACACCAGAGCGAAAAAAATGGAAATAACATATAAACGTAAATATGTTATATATTTCAATTCTTCGAGTGGGGATCGAACCCACAACCAGTCGATTTTGCAGCGTACGAAGTCACACAATTGTGGCGCTGCGCCACGACGGCTTCTATAACTATTCTTTATTCTAGAAATTAAAAGTAGATGAAATTTATAAGATCAAATATTATTTAATTAATGTATAGTAATATGGTATAGCGCGATAATGGCAGCCGGTTAGACGCTTAATTGTATTTAGATATAATTAGGTTACCTTGATGATAACCTAATATCTATCGATAGGGCTTAAACTACAAAGCAAGTTATTATAAGCTTATAATGTAGCTTGCTGACGTAGAGCTTGTGAATGGTCTTAATAAGATTTAAGCTGTTTAATTGTAAAATAGAAATTGCATGTTGAGGGGCGGAACCTAGCACCGGGTTTTGCTTCTCCTTTTATTTTTGGCTTATTGTTACTTTAATGTAATATGCCTAGAGTTTTAGATTTTGTACAACTCTGTCAATCTAGCTTTGGTCATCCTCGGTTGCTCCGTCCATCCGGCTTACCGTAAAGCCTTTGTATACCTTTTTACTCAGCACCCAAATTTCTATATCAGTTTTAGAAGGTAGCCGTATGTCAATATAAGTGTTGCATGCTCCTAGAAAGTATTTAAGAACGACCATATTTTTACCAAAACGAAGAAATGAGAAAGCTCAGCGGGATAATATCTGAATATTATCCCCCCTGAGTAAGTTAAAATAACCTATTCACTTCCTTTACATTATAAAACGTCAATCTTACAGAAAAACAATAAAATCTTTTTTCAAGCAAAGTAAAATATGAAAACTGTACCGTACGTATTCAAATACATATATATGTTTAACGTCTAAAACACTTTCACTGTAACTTATTCTCTCAAAGACAGGTAGGTACGGTAACTTGAGTAACGATCCATATACGAGTATGAGTATGTACATCAAAGTAATGAGAAGTGACAAAATAAAGCTTGAATGCCAAATTTTATGGTGGGCATCAAAAGAAAAAAAATAGTTTTTTTTCTTATATACCTGACAAGTTCTTTTTAATTTTTGTTCTCTACTCTTTCTCTTATTCTTTATTATCTATTTTATATAATATATTTTCAGATTCATGCTTCTTCACACATAATATATAAATGTTTTATTTCTATGCAAAATATAGAAAAAAATCTTAGAGAATATTAAAGAATTGGACTCGAACTCTCACCTTCTGTAATGTCTTTTTGTTTTACAGTACAATCTTTTTGTAAATTTCTGGGGTGGGCAAACCTATTATGAGGTGGGCTCGGACGGACGACCCGACCCCCTATTTCTGCGCCATTGCGTGTGGCCTAGTGGTCGGAGTGCACTAAGTAAGTAAATTCCACTACCCTGTGGCCAGCTGTGTTAAATGTAAAATTTCTTTCACAGCGTAGCTCTTTGGATGATGCAGACAAATACAAAGAGCTGTACGATGAGTTCGATTATGTGGTAAGCCTTATATATTTTGTAAAATTTGGAATCCTTAATTAAATTTTGTATTATCAAGTACTTTACACATTTTATATTTCTGTAGACGCGACTGGTGGTGTGAAAGTGGAGAGTACAAGAGTACCTAAATGGGAACAGAGTGTTTTCACACTAGGTTCCCAGGTTTTCCTTTCGTACCCTGCTATGTGCGGGATACAGCGTGAAGCTAAAAAAGTAATAAATGAATCTATAAATATTCTGTATCCCATATATTTAATATGGTTATATGTACGAGTATATTTAAAATATGTGTATGAATATCGCGATGATGGGCTGAATGTTTTATGCGTTATATCGTAACAAACAAACTCACTATCACATTTTTAATATTAAAGGATAGTTTAATAATTTCTCTAGGACGATAGAATTACGAAGACTGACAAGGTTAGTGGTAGACTGTTGTTTATTACATTTACTTTTATTCTTCAGAGTGTAAAAAGTTAATTTTTCCATTCCAGTGGGAGGAATTCAAGGAATTTGCTGCAGATTTAAAAGTAAAGTATTACATTTTATTTTATCTTTATCTTTTCGTCTTAAGGATGTTGGATCTTTTATTTGGTTTAGCTTGACGCTATATGTCTATAAGAGAATAGAGGGAGCCTAGTGTTAAGAAACTACGTTTTGGGAAACGTAGTGCGTATTCCGGGGAGAGTGGACTCTCTGCTGAATTTTCAAGATATTTCGTACTGAGTGACGCTACTCAACGCCGCGTTTTTGAAATAATTCACTTCACCGAGTCAGAATCGAACCCAAAACCGTCGCGATAACAATAAGTGCCACTGCGCTAGGGTAGGGCTCCTTAAATAATTAATTATATTAATCAGCTTCACGCAGCAGGGTAGGCAGAGGGAACCTAATGTTAAGAAATTCCGTTCCCCACTTTCTGCCGTAATCTGGAGGCATTGCGTGTTGAGTGGCAGCACTCAACGCCGTGCTTTACCTCGACACCAGAGCGAAGAAATGGAAATATAAACGTAAATAAATATTTAATCTCCTCGAGTGGGAATCGAACCCACAATCAGTCGGTTTTATCTTAACACCTTGTGCCACGACTGGCCTCGAAATTTTATATTTTAGTAAAAAATATATTTTAGGAAAAAGCTGAAAATGATCCTGACCACGATGTAAGTAAAGTCTTAAGAAAAGGTAAGCCATCATTATTGTACCTACAATTATCGATTGAACGAAGACAGTTGTAAGGTCTTGTTCTTATCACACGAAAAAAAATACTTTCGTCTTATGTTTTTTTAGCTTCTCGCTGTATCAGGCTGTATCAGAGTACAAAGAGGGAACCTGTTTTAAAGATATACCGTTTCTCACTTTCCATCAAATTTGAGAGACATTGCTTGTGGAAAAATGGTACTCAACGCCGTGCTTTTCCTTATTCCGAGGACAAGGAAATTAAAATAATTAATTCTTCTGAATGGGAATTTACAATCGTCGCGTTAACAATGACGCTTTGAAATTCGATCTTAAGGATCATTGTCATTTCGCCGTTCCGCTTTTTTTCCGCAACTATAAGCGCAATATCTCTAATTCAGAAGATATGTGGAAAATAAAGTTTAGGAGGAGACGGTGACTTCCATCTACCCTGCTATATGGTATAAAACTGAATTAAAAAATCATCAAGTTTGTTTAGCTTTTTAATAGTAACATCTCTATATTATACTTACATTTTTCTTACGGAAATGGATGCTTTCATTCCTAATGGGAACGAAGTATCTTTAACATTACGTTCCCAGGTTCCCTCTGCTTGTCCTTATTTGTGCAGAAAAAAGCGTGAGGTAACAAAAATCTTTACAATTGTAGTATTTATTTTTATTGTAACAAACTTTCTTAATCGAAACTTTGAACTGTCGTTAGGCTTTAACAATTTGGGTGAAAAGGGAATAGTTTTATGTGAAATGTGTGTTTTATAGTTGCAATACTATCTACAATACGGTGGACGAGTCGTGACCGCCTTGAAATTGAGGTGTTTAAGCTCTGCGCATTGTACACTCGCGGAGAAAGTAATCTAAAGTCTATCAATCAATCATATCTGCGCATCCATCTACAGCCAACTTCGGGTCAGCTACGACTCGACGTCCATACTGTACTAAGTTTATACTATAATATATGTTAAGGGAGAACCATGAAGGTTTTCGGATATAATTAATGATACGCATGGGTGGATGAACGTCAAAAAGTTTGAATTTCGAGAAAAGTGCACTTTTTTCAGTTTCACGCTCTTTTCCGCTTAGAAGGAACTTCATGTTCCCTCGTTCACAATTTAAAGTCATATTAAAAAATAAGCTAATATAAACCGTCTTGATAGTATGACAGACAGACATTCTTCTTTTGAGGTACAGAACCCTAAAAAATTAATAAATATACTTAAAATGCAAGCTTTATTTATTAATAAAGGGTAATCTTGAAAGCTCATTGAAAATAAAATATTTTCTTATTTACTAAACTACATGTAATGTAAATTGGAAATGAAAAACTTCTCACAAATAACATTTGTTGGTGTTTCAGTGGCATGACGACCTCCGGAAAGTTATTGTAAGATTATTCATTATTCTTTCAACAAAATTATGTAAATCGTTAAGATTCAAGATTCTGACATTAGATTTCAAAAATATATTTATTTTGCCTCTTTGTAGCACAAATTTGCTTAAGAAACATCTAATTTTCGCACTTACTCTGTTTTTTTCAGCAATGGTCGCGAAACCTGAAAAAGGTATAATTAGTTTACTTTAACATTTTTTTGCTCTTATTTTATAAAAGTAGGCCGCCATTATAAAGTTTTTATTTGACATTTTCTTTGATATGAAAATTAATACGTACTTACATTTATATAATACTTACATAAAAAATAATATAAACCTATATTATACCTAAAAATGTTAGAATAATTTTGATAAAAATTTCTTTCATCAGAAGAAGTAAAATAAATGCGTTTATGCCTCTATTTCTTCGCTCTGGTGTCGAGGCAAAGTGCGGCGTTGAGGTCTGCCACTCAACTCGCAATGACTCCAGAACTCGGAAGAAAGTGGGAATATATTAACACTAGGTTCCCTCTGTCTACCCTGCTATGTGCATCCCGCACAGCGTGAAGAAAAAAATAATAATATTAAAATTTAATTATTTTCATAATTTGTCTATTTGGTAGTCGCCTCCAGACCAATCAATATTCACGAAATTGAAAAATGCAGTGAGTATATATATTATATATATTTTTATCCCGACAGTGAATTAATATTTTTTCTAAATGTAAGAATAAAAGTTAAAAAAAGTTAAAATAAATGTATTATTTTTTTTACTGTGGTCACTTTTCTATGTGTATGTACTCTCTTGAACTTTATTTAATAAAATGTTCTACGAGTAAGACTGTTTTCTAAGTAATGACATTTATAAATCCAATTTATATTAGCTTTAATACTAAAAATACACGAAGAAAATGTCTACACTACTTTAAATCAACTTACGAAGAGTCAACAACATGCTCTTTGCAGTATAAAACTTTTAACCCGACTTTGGTTATTTACTAATTAAAAGCTTTTTTATTTCAGCATGTAAGTCTTATTAGATCGATTCTACTCAGCAGAATGAAACATTCAATATTTCTTTCCAATTTTCTCATTTTGGTAACGAAGAAAAGCGCAATGATGAGTTTTGCCACTCAACGCGCAAAGCCTCAAGAATTCGACGGAAAGTTGGGAATGGAAGTGTTTAATGGGCTACAGAGTATCTTGAAACTAGATTCCCAGGTTCCATCTGTCCACTTCGCTAT
>DWGR01003281.1:0-12385 GCA_018247715.1 Heliconius burneyi | reverse complement strand
TCGAACTCAGAATCATTCGGCTCACATTTGAAAGTACATCTGTTCCACTACGTCGTGGTGGCTTCCATGAATAAGTAAGTAAGAACCTTTCGTCCGTCATCTCAGATTGTGTGGGTTTACAGAAAATAAGGAAAACTGGTTACAAGTACCTGTAGGTAATAGGAATAGTAAATTTGAAAATTACGCTTTTTATTGGATATGTTGGCCTTTTGTGAACCTTGGGTGCAGTATCGTTTTCATATTCTTCATGAAAAAGGTTCGTCAAGTAAAGTAAACAGAGAAATATTTGTTATTAAGGCTAGGTGGTCTGACTTAAAAAGATGATTGTTGTGTGTTCTATTTCCACTTGGGAATTATAATTGTATTTTTATTATTTTCATGCCCTTGCTCTAGCAAGGCTAAACGTGACATTGAGTTTCAACTTATAATTTCTTAATTTCAGGAGGAATGTGACAAGTTTTGACAGTAAGTTCTTTTTGGCATAGGCCATTCTTTTATTAAGAAAAAATATTTTCGACTTTTAGTTAAGTTGTTTTTTTTATTTACCGTAAATATATTAAATATCCAGGCCAGTCATGGTGCAAGAGCAAGTGTGACTGTAAAACCGAGTATGTAGTTGTGGGTTCGATCCCCATTCGAGGAGATAAAATATTAATTTAAATTTATATTTCCATTTCTTCGCTCTGGTATCTGGTCTTGGAGTACTGCCACTTTTCACGCAATGCCTCCAGAATTCGGCAGAAAGTGGGGAACGGTGTGTCTTAAAACTAGGTTCCTTATCTACTACACGGCCTACTCTGCTGTGTGCGGAATACTGGGTGAAGCTAAAAATAAAAATTAAAATGGTTTTTTTAAATTTTTGTAACTAGAATGAATTTCAGATATTAAAATACGAATTGGGAGTAAAAAGTTCAAATTTTTTAAGTTTGAAAAAAATTTTTTTTAAAACAACTAGTATAAAATTATGAATTTATAGTAAGAAAATGTTTTGTTCTTTTGAATATGGCGTTCCGAACGTGCCAGTTGAGCACAAAATCATTTCGCCAATGTCACGTTGTATGGAGAACACACGAAAGAGGTTGTACGGATTTTTTGTTAGGCGACAAACTAATAGATAGTAACTAAAATATTACATGTGGTAAATGTTTCAGTTTTATTTAAGTCATATTATGTCAGAAGTTGTTCATAAAGAGTAACAAATGTGCAACCATTTTATATTCTACAGTTGTTACAAAGTACTGTACTTTGTCTAGGATTTAGAATACATATAGTCAGGTAACTTTTACTGCTATTCATTTGTAGTTTAGGAAAAAAATATCTTATATTGTTTTACTGATAAAATGGTGGTTGGTTCAAATGCCTGTGGCGGAAAAGAATATATTTCGCAATCACTCACTTCTTGAACAGAATAAAATGAAGTTGAAGTAAAAATAGTATTTTATAAGTAAAAAAAGGTGTAGTATTACAATAATTTCTTGTTTCCATCTTATAAGAAACAAATTTTGTATAAAATATAAATGCCCGAGATAGTCGGTCGTTTATCTTCATTTACTTCAAGAGAAAGAAGGGACGGTTAGTTATAGTAAAAAATTTATTAAAAGTTTGAACATAAATTCTCTGTTCAGATACAAAATATCTATAGTACATAGCTATTTAGGCCGTCACGGTTTACCTATCTATATCTATGACGATTGTATATTCAGTTCCCATTCGGGGGAATAAATTATATTAAGTTCCTGGATAACATAGCATTTTACTTCAAGAAATTTAAAAATCCTAATGTTTTTAAATTTTAGCATAGATATGTATATGACAACGAATTGTATTTGAATTTTAAGCCATTGACTGAATCAAAATCATCTGCACCTCGATGGCTTTATGTTACTTATTTATTAAAAGATTTTTTTCACAAGTACAGTTGGAAAACACTAATAATTATTAAATTCATAGAAATAATATTAAATTCAAATATTTTTCACCAATATTTCGTATATCGGTGAAAAGTAGAGGAGGATAATCATAAGTTATATTTGAATCGATGTGAAATCGGCTTACGGCGACGCATCACCATATCATCTAAGTTAAGCCAATCTGCTGTCGATGGATGTACGCGTGAGCTTTTGGGTTTGGCTGTTGCGATATTTTATAAAGGATTTGGTATCTTATAAGTATGATCGATGTACAGATATTGTGAGGAATAAATAAATAAAAACACATTATTTCAAACCTAAGTGCTAGGCGGTGAATCTTAAACCCTAACTTGGTCTATGGAGACTGAAAGACAGATATCGTCATGATAATATATTGAACGGTTATAAAATCGATAACCATTCAATATATTATCATGATGATAGCATATAAGATAATTTTAAGCTGTGCTATGACTAAGTCGCGTTGCTAACCTACCTTTTTTATTATTTATTAATAAGAAAACTTAATATTTTCGTATAATTCATTAGTAATTTGAATATAATTTCAAAACAAACGAGTACACAGTTACTGTATAGGGTTATCAATATTTGTAATTTATCTAAAAAAAAAAGAAGTCATGTTTCGTAAACAATTTTAATTAAATAGGTGTCATGACATATAACTAAGAACTATCATATCTATCTTTTATTACACCTGAATTAAGTAACTTTAATAAACCGACCCCAACAAAAGTTCGTAGCTCTCCTGAATCCTAAATTTATTTTCCCTTCGAATTCAAAATTGCGAACAAATTATACGTTATCAACTTTGTTTTATTATCCCAGATACTTTGTATTTAAAATATTCTGTGAAAAGGATCGCTGTGAAGGGTTACTGTTGAATTAAATTTGTAGAATATTTTAAATAGAAACTAAAATTTAATTCATTTTATTTATACCTTCACACATATCTCATTTTTCGGGGCTCGGAAGAAAGAAAGCCTAGTTATATGGAACATCATTGTTAAAGTATTTTGTAAGGTATCTCAAGAGCGAGGTGACTGTTGAAACTCCTTATCAAACATGCACCAATCTTATTAACACTCACATATAACAAGAACGAAAACATATTGTAATGCTGTTTTAAAATTGGGCAATAAGTTTACGGATTTATCTATATTGTACAGAATTTCAAGTGTTTTATTTATTGTAATAAAAAGAAAATCATAATTATGCTTTATTACACGTGCGTGTGTTCCCGGCTTAGAATAGGATCACCCTGGTACTGGTGGTGTCGTAAGAGGCGACTAAAGTACGAGTGGGACAGTCACGTTGCCAGGAATGGCGACACGAATTGGCAGACTCGACCGGATCATTACCACCCCCGGCATTTAAAACCGGCGTAAAGTAGTGGTTTTATGCCACTGCGTTTCGCATTAGGTAATGCCGGGCTCCGGTGCCCAACCACCTCAAAAGCTGGCAACGCACCAATAGCTCCTCTGGTGTTACGCGGTGTCGTGGGCGGCGGTGATCACTTACTATCAGGTGACCCGTACGCTCGTTTGCCATGCTTTTTCCATAAAAAAAACACAAGAAAATAGCTTGTTTTTAATAAAACGATAAGTCTACAATAAGACTCCTGTATAATTTTTATTTGCTGAACAAATTGTACTTACTTGTATATTTTAATGTATGTAAATTAACTTCACATATAAAATTAACAATCCACGTGGTATCAAAAGGCTGAAATTGATTCAGCGGAAAACAAGTGTTGCGTAAAATTAGAAAATTACACGTCGCTGCCAGAATAATTATCACCCAAAAATTATAATTTAATACCCAAAAAGGGATTTTATATGAGATATGTTACCTATTATGGGAAAGGTATTATAATGAGCTCGTTTGGTATATTTAAATTATATTAATTTAGGATTTAATTAGTAAGTTGGTTCTTGTTACTGATATGTATTTATTATGTGACGTCATTTGACAGCTGAAGTTTATTTAATATTTTGTACCATACCGCCGTATCCCGCGCATAGCTCAGTATGTAGAGGGAACATAGATAATAATAATAAGTAGCGGAACTCAGTAGAAAATAATAAATATATAATAGAAAAATATTCTGTTATTCTGGTCTTTAGGAAAAGTGCGGATCTTAGCTTTACCTATATTTTCACAAAATGCCGACTTAAGTGCCAGATTCCTGAAGATATGTCTAATAAGATCAGAACAAAAGTGACAGAGGTTCAAAAAATTTCTCTAGTCATACGTTGCAAATGTTCCGTAGTTGTGAGAGGATTGCAGGATGTAAAATAATTAAGAAAAAGATTATCTTTTTAATATGGGTATTGCGTAAATACTGTATATGTCAGGAAAAAAATAAATGTAGACATTTAACTAATCAAAAATAAATAATTAAGCAAATATTTTACTTTTTTACGAAATCGCTGATCTTCAAAGAAAATGGAGAAATATCTTTATTATACACCCATAATCTTCTTAGAATAGTAGTTATATCTTACAGAACTTTGTTTCGGTTTTCGTATTTCAAAAGTAAAACGGAACGGAACGGATTCTCATAGGATCACATTGTTGTCTGTCGAGGTATTGAAGTTAACTAGTACACAAAAAATCAAACTTAAGTTTGTATACTTTTCTAAGTTGAGCTTTTCGTTGACTTCAAATCCTGAAATTGGTGCGGAACCCTCGGCGGCAGAGCCCGAGTCTCACTTGAAAAAAAAATGTTTAAAATAGATAAAGAAGCCGGCTATCTCATCTTCTTTATCTATTTCAAGCATTTTTTTTAGAAATTTCATTTAGAATAGCATTTACCTAAAAAATTTACATACGTTTGTTCTGTTGTTGTGTTAAGCTTTAAATTTAAAGTAAAATATATGTATGTTCGTTAGTTTTTCACAGGAAAATTTGAATTTTGTTCATAAAATTTAAATTTAAATTGCCTGTGAAAGGCGAAAGCCAATACGCTTTGACTTCGCTCACATAGAGGCGATACACAATGAGTAAGCTTGCAAAGTATTGTTGCGAGTTTCTTTTGCCTTTTTGTTAGCTTTTAACCCGACGGCTATCGGGCTAACAGATGGTTGCATTTTAAAGAATTATATTCTTAGTAATATATACTGATTGAAGTGAAGTGTATTCCTAAATAAAATAAAAACAAAAATCCCATAGCAAAATTAAATGTTTTTGTGGTTGATGAAAATGTAAAAACTTTGATTAGGGCCGCCGTGGCGCACAAGCGTGCAACTGTATGGCAATGATTGTGGGTTTGATTCCTCAGGGGAACGATATATTAAATATTTTCATTTCGACGATATATATAATATTTTTAAACGACGGAAAGCGCGGCATTGAGTTCCGTTTCTTTACATGCATTCATTGCCTTGATGATTCAACTTCAAATTCATTCATTCCATTGATTGATGCGAGGGGAACGGTGGGCATGTCCCATTTAGAAATAGGAGTGTCTTGACCTCAACCTAGTGGTTGCTCGGTTTTCACTGCCTATGTGCGGAATACAACGTACATATAAAGTGTGAAAGTGTTTTTTAAAAAATGTAACACATTATGTTATATATTTTCTAATGAACTATTAATCCACTTATGGGTTATTTGTAGTATGAAATAATATATGTCTTAAATTTTATATATACCTGTATGTAGAATATCCAGCAAAAACGTGACGCGCGTTATTAGGGACGATAGTAAAGATAGGATTTATATGATAGGATAAGAAGGCTTATGTAGTTTGTTTTACTTTTGCGACAAGTGTTTATGGGTGGTAGTGAGTTTTTTTTTGTCACATTCTTTAGGTAAAAGTTATAAAGCAGTAGTACGAATATAGGTATATATTTATATTGATATATTATGTAGATAAGTAATAATACCAAATAATTTAGAAATATAATATTTATTTAAATATATAAATAAATATTATATGACTTAAGAGATAGTTCTTGAGTTACACGTGATGAAATCTCCACTATACACTGTTCAAATTGCTCTGTCAACGCTATTAAATTGGTGAAGTTTGTGCTGCACTTCCTCGCAGAGCTTCGATTTAATCTCCTATTTATTGATAAAGTTTTATTGTTACACTGTGACCGGATATGTGAATCCTCTATGAGAATTTGCTCTACTGAAATTAAATTAGTTTAAGAACTTTTAACTACCTATGCTGTCTGTGTGGCGAAACAGCATAACATCTGATTGTGGACGCGACGGTCTAGGGCTCAATTCTCATTTAGGGAAACGAATTATATTGCAACAAGACAAAGAACAGCGTTAAGTTCTACTAATCAACACGCAATGTCTTTACAGTTAAGCGAAAATTAAGGAACGGAGTAACTTAACACTGATTCCCTCTGCCTATTACTACAGAGAAGTTAAAAAACAAAAATTGTATAAAATTAATCGAATAACGCTAAGTCTAATCTAATAAATTACTTGTAATAAATTTTAATAATGCTAATAGGAAAAATAGAAAATTTCTAAAGGTATGATTGTTTATTTTAAAGCGCGTCTTTCAAGTACTATGAAAAAATATTGCCATTTATACTCTTGTAAAAAAAATCAAAGCAATTAAAATTAATTTCTATTATAAATAATCTTAAAAGGAAACTTTTGATTTAATCAAAATCGTTTCAACTATCTGACAGCGTGTATACTTCAGGCTCATATCGAGACATGCTCTACTCGTAAGCTTAAAACACCACTCTTTATACGACGACGTTAAAAACAAACTTATCTTTTAACGTGAATACCTCAATTACCATTACATAAGTTGGGTACAATTTCCAAGCAATAAAACTAAGAGCCTACCTTCTCATTTTGTTCAAAAGTAAACCGTAGGACGTTAAGAACGCTTTTTTGCGTCACCGTAATTTATTTTTTAGGCAAATTGTATGAGCAAATACTAAAAGTGAGCTGAAATGTATTAAGGTTAATAGCTGTTTGTTCGTCGAATTTGTTTTAGGGGAGCTTTTGTTTTTTATAAGCTATGTTTATTTTGTATGGAAGCTGTCTTGTTTGTATTTAATTAAACATGCGGCCATCGCTGCGTTGTGGGAAGACGTTTGAATTAAACACAATGGCTTTGAGTTCGATAGATACTCAAGTGCAAATTATATTAAAATTATTTTGATTATCTCGCTGTGTCGCATAGTGGAGTTAAGTTCCACCACACAATTTGAAAATTGGGTGAAAAGTCATGACGCGGGGGCACAAGCGTGTGACTGTCAACCAGACAGGTTGTGAGTTCGAGGAAATTATAAAGTAAATCAGCTTAACGAAGAACCTAGTGCTAAGATACTCGGGTCCCAACTTTCTGCCGAATTCTGGGGGCACTGCATGTTGAGTGACAGAACTCAACGCTGCGATTTGACTCGAGGAAATGAAATATTTAATATTTTCATTTTCGCCGCAATTGAGTTCCGCCACTTAACATGCAACATCTTAAAACTAGGCTCTAGTGTAAAGCTGAACTAAATAAAATTTAACTCTCTTCTAATTGTAAACGAAGAACGCGCGAGCAAAAGATGAATTTTCGCATACTAACGATCGGTAAACGAAGTATACGTAACGCGGGTGATGGGGACACGTCTACCGTTTTATCTCACGTACCCGTAGTAAATACGACGGCTCGTGTATTTTGTGTATGTGTTTTCGCGTTAAGTTTAAAGTAAAATAATGGATCTTAAAATGAATGAGAATTTTCAATTTTTACATATAGATATATTTTGTAAGTTAAGGCATTTTTTATGTAAAGAGAGTCTGACTGTAATTGCGACAGTTGTTCAGTTTCCTTTCGGGAGAATGCAATATCTTTATTATCGTCGCTATGGCCTAGACAAAGCTCGGCGTTGTGTTCCGCCATTCTGTACGCATTGTCTCGAAATTTAGGCATTACTTATAACTATTTTATAGAGTAAGTTTAAATTTTTGTACAACGAAACCTAAAATAGATTCATTGGTTTTCAAAAAATATTTCCACATATGAAAAAGTGATAGAATACGTTCGTTAAGACACACTGTTTCAAAATTCCAATTACTTCAGCGATATAAAAGGCATAAAAATTGAAATCGAGTTGTACGTGTCTTCCAACTCGATAATGGAATAGAGCCACGGCACGAATCCCTTCAGGTTTTGTTTGAGCATCGCCAATACAATTGTGGCGCGTTATTCCACGTCGGTTACACGTTGCCTTTTGACGAATAAACTTTGGTTTGGATTATTTTTGAAACAAGTGTACCTACTGTGTGTGTAAATTGTAAGATAATTTCAATTATATCACTCTAATTTAGTTTTTTTGATAATATTTATCAATTTTAAGTTAAATTATATATTTTTTAATGAAACAAATGAAGGTTTAAATGTTATATAGCGTTTTTTGCATTTTTAGTAAAACGCGAGAGATCCAATATTTTTTTATATATATGTACTTATTATCGAGACCGTCGTAGCGCAGCGTCATAAGGGTGTGAGTGTAATGCGATGGTTGTGGGTTCGATCCCCACTCGAGGAAGTGAAATAATTATATATGTTTATATTTTCATTTCTTCGCTCTGGTGACGAGGCAAAGAGGGGCGTTAAGTTCTGCCACTCAATACGCAATGCCTCCATAATTCGGCAGAAAGTGGTGGTCCATAATTCGGCAGAAACTATGTTCTCTCTATATATAGCGAATGGAATATAGCGTGAAGCTGATTTTCTTTATGCATTAATATTATGAGCTATATAATCTATGACGTGTTTTAAGGATTTAACAAGAAGAGAATTTAAATGGAAATTGTGATTTTTATTCTACGTTTTAAAATAATATATTTAAAATATTTTACTTATTTATTATTGATAAAGTCATACAATGCCTCTAAAGATAATTTCTGTTCTGTTCTGTTCTTTTGAATATGGCGTGATAATTTCTTTCTTTAAGTAATATACTTCTATAATATATTTCAAATAATAATAAACGTTCATTTCCGTTGTTCATCTAGTTGTTGTTTCACTTGTACTACTTTGTATTGTCTGAGAGTCAAAGCTAGTTCCAGAGTTGTCTTAATTTTGCAAATAGACTAATCTACTTTGTTGCAATTCTAGTAACTGACATTTAACAGACATATTTCTCTTATTGTTTCTATTTAAAACAAATCTATTAGTTTAATTATATCCGTACTAATATTATAAAGCTGAAAAGTAAGTTTGTTTGAAGTAAGGTTAACTACAACTCTTAGTCATTTTCTTTTCATTATGTAAGCGAAGGCGTCGATAAAAGTCAGAGTAAGCAGAACGAAATTACCTTAATAATTATAGCGAAACATTAATATAGTTCCCCCGGAGAACGGAGTGCTTTGACACTAAGTTATCTTCTTACTGTTCGACAAAGTGGCAGGAAAAGACATAAAGACATGTATTATTAGGTACCGATTTAATTTTTTCCTAGTCATTTTAGCTTTTTTTACTTGAGTAGGCTTTAAGGCTTTTTATTATAAGATGGCTGATTAAAAGTATTGGCGATTTTGTCATCTCGTGATTAAACCATTTATTAGACTTATACAGGCTTCTCACGATACCCTCCGAAGTGTGGTGAGCGTTGATAGCATTTTGAAGACCTAAAACTAAAAAAGTATTATATTATTTAAAAATAATTAGGTTCTGTTTGAATTATTCAAATGATACGATAATTTTTTAACATCACACTCAAAATATGAAAGATGGATAATTTTATAAAACTTTCATATTTTAGGCGAAGCAGGTGTTGAGTTTTGCCATTTAACACGCAATGTCTCGAAATATTGAGACACAAATTGAAGGGGAAAGGAGTGTGGCACAGAGTTTGACCTGGCCACTTGGTTTTATCTACTTATCCTGCTATTGCGGGATAGACCTTGAACATGAAAAAACCTAACACATAGACCATACATATGAAAGAAATACACAATGCTATTACACTTATTATTAGTACTATACATACAATTCTTAATATTTACTTATATTTACTACTGACATTTTTTTTAATATTCTATATTTCTTTTTAATAAGAAAAAGTCTTGTAACTTTCCAGTTTTCATTTGGTACTTATGTGGTCCTTGCTGAACTGTGAAAAAATATTTAAAGTTCACTTAAGTACCTATTCATTGTGAACAATAAAAGGGCGATCTTGAAATAATATATTATGGAATATTTTTTGCATGAATTTACTTATTGTACTAAAAATATTATAATGTAGATATTGAAAATAGAAATAATATGTTAATAAGCTGATATGCAAGTAGAATGAAACTATAGAATTTTCTTAAAAACACTTTTCCGCATGATAGGCGGGAATCTAGTGAAAAGAACACAATTTTTTTGGCATTGTGTATTGAGTGATGGAACTCGACGATGCGCTTTGACTAGTAATTAGAGAGAAGAAAAAAAATATTAATTTTTCATTCATCAGCGTGGGAATCGTACCACAAGCATCGTGTCGACAGCCGTGAGCTTGTGCCACGCCACGAAGGCCTCTATATATTATATCACTTCATGTGCAATAAACTATTATTATTATTTATTATTGAAAAATAACCATTACTGGTTAAAAAAGTATATACTAGCGCGAAATGCATTATCATCATCTCAGCATTTCACAGCCACTGCTGAACATTATCATACATTCAAAATACCTATAGGTATCATGACTAAATGTGAAACATAATACGAAAATAAAAATATAGTACTTCTTAGGAATTCTATAATATATAATGTTTGTACGACCCGCATGTTATTCGAGGAGCCATACCAGTAGCTGACCGAGGGAGAGCTATAAAAATAAATCATGTTTACTTTGTATATGAATCTATTTTATTGTAGTATTTTTTCCTTGTATAATATAAACACTCTTTATGGTATGATTTACATTAGTAATATTATCTTTTATATGACCCAGTTGACCAAATGAATCTAGTATTCATTTGGTCAACTGGGTCACTTAATTATTAAGATATTTTTTTACTGTCTAGCGGTATCCCGAACACAGCAGAGGACACCTCGTGTTAACACACTCTGTCCCCCATTTTCCGAATTCTGATGGTATTGCGTGTTGAATCGCGGAACTCATGGCGAGGCTGATTTTTGATATAACAAACTTATTACTAGTTTTTAATAAGCATTTGCTTGGTGCACTCTATTTACTTTCACTATGTTTAGTGAAACTGTGAACAATTTTAGTGAACAACTGTTGTTGTTCACTAAAATTGTTTCCATTCGAAATACTCTTCTGTGTGGGAAAAACAATGTTACCACAGTTCTACGTATAATATTTTATATTAATAGTATTTTATAAAACAATAGACTCTTAATAGAGAGAATGCAGCACAAGACCGCTTTACTATTTTCCTTTATCTTACACGCAGCCAGATTGGATAGGTAGACTTGTTAGGAGGTTTATAAAATGGGATTGTACGCTAGAAAAACAATTTGCATTACTAATTATCATGTTTGTACGTATGTCAATGCTTGAATAAAGAGGTCATCGTGGTGCAAGCGCGATGGTAGATGTTGATGGGTTCGTTGACTACTCGAGGGAATGAAATAAATGATTCTTATTTCCCCTCTCTGGTAGGAGAAATTGCGGCATAGAATTCCGCCACTTATACACAGTGATAGCGAAGGATGGAGTGTGTTAACACTATTTTCTCTCTACATAACTTGCTCTATGCGTAATAAATCAAAATAATATAACGCTCCGCTTTCAGCTTTCCACAAAATTTAGAAAAATGTTGTTATACTTGATCTAACAATACTGAAAGAGCCCATAAATGAATGAATTCAACGGAAAATGGGGACTGGAAGTGTCTTAATAGGAAACGGAGTGTTTTATCATACCCAGGTTCCCAGGTTTCCTCTGTCCTGGGATGTGCGGGATACAGCGTGAACCAAATATTTATGCATTATAAAGTTGAATAGCTTTTAGTACACAACAACACTATAAACATGATATAAAGAGACTACAAGTGTACTTAGCAACCGTAGCATGTTCCTGAGATGACGAGTTAAGTAGAATCTTGTTTACATTTGGTATGATCTTTGTCTGTCATGTCTTATATTGCGAGACAAGTAATTGCAGGGTTTTACATCGAGCTGGTCTAATGTTGCAATTCAAAAATGGCTCATGGAACCTTGAACTGCCCATTAGTAAGCGTGTTTTTAGTTTTTTAAACAATAGGTTAATATTGTGGATTCTCTAATCATTGGCATACTGACCTATGATTTCTATGTACCCATATATAACTGAAATTAATTATGAAAAAAGATTTGAAAATTTAATTTACCTTTAAAAATGTCATTTAAAAGTCATCAGAGTAAGGGCGAGAACATGGAAACCTCGTAACCGTCTGTCACTCACGGGTAAGTTAAACAAGGGTTGAAGTAACTTCGCTAAAGGATTGTTCATCAAACAATTACAGTTTTCCGACCC
>DWGR01003280.1:0-12387 GCA_018247715.1 Heliconius burneyi | reverse complement strand
ATTTATTGTTTGAATGATTTTAATAGCATTTAATTGAGTACACATACAGTTATTTAATGGCAACGGAACATTAAAATTAGCATCTGAGTGCTCTTATTTTTTAAATAATGTTGTTTCTTTCCGTTTATGTTGAATAAAAGAAAGTTAATTATTTAACTTTATAGCATTAATAAAATAAATAGTTTAACTTAAATTATATACATCTCAGTCATAAGTTATATGTATTAAATAGTTGTGATTTAATACGAAACTTTTTACTGTGACCAACTTATTATATTATGCCACTTTACGGTTCATCCGGTCGGTGACATTCAAGGTATAAGTAGGTATAAGAGCTTCTGACAGCTAAAGCATCAAAGGCTCAGTAGAAGGTAAAGCTTTGTCTGGGTAACATGTTAATTATTTGAATCTGTGCAAATATAGCGCAAATGAATAAATTAAATGCATCATACAGCTTTAAGCACCGTCTTACCAACGGTAACACAACATTATTACCTATCGTTGTTGTCTATGTACAGGTTTTAATAATATATGTATAATGTATGTATAATCACGTGGATCAATAAGTCCCGAGACTAACAATGAAAACATTTTTTTTGCATTTTTTTTATTATTAATCATCATAATCACCTTTTGGGGTGATGCAATGGTTCCAATGCTTTTCCAATTTTTCAATACCATGTTTATAAAAAAAATTATCTTTCGCTTCAAAATAAGTTTCAGTTTCAGCGATGATCTCCTCATTTGAGCCAAATCTTTTTCCCTGGTGCATTTTTTAAGATCAGCAAAGAGCCAGTAGTCACTGGGGGCTAAATCTGGCGTGTATGGGGGGTGGGGAAGCAGATCAAAGCCCAATTCGTTCAGTTTTGCCATTGTTTTCATCGACTTGTTGTCTTGGTGAAAAAGGTTTTTTTTTCTCTCCATGTGCGGTCGTTTTTTTGCGATTTCCTCCTTCAAACGCACCATTAAGTCAATATAATAATCACTGTTGATCGATTTACCTTTTTCGAGGTAGTCAATGAAAATCACGCCATGTGTATCCCAAAAAACTAACGCCATGACTTTGCCAGCTGACTGCTGCGTTTTCGGATGTTTCGGACGGCTTTCGCCAGCTGTGCGCCACTCAGATGACTGCCACTTCGACTCTGGAGTGTAATAATGTATCTACGTTTCGTCCATGCTCACATAACGACGCAAGAAATCTTTTTTGTTGCGAGTAATTAGCAATAAACAGCTTTCTGAATCATCGACTCGTTGCTGTTTTTGTTCCATCAAAAGCAATCGCGGCACCCACTTGGAAAAAATCTTTTTCATGCTCAATTTTTCATGAAGGATAGTAAATACACTTCCATATGATATCTGTGTCATCTGAGCAATCTCACGGAGCTTCACTTTACAATCTTTCATTATAATTTTTGTCACTTCACTCACATTTTCTGGTGTAACAGCTTCCACAGGTCTACCCAAGCGTTCCGCGTCATTTATGTCGGTACGACCACGTTTAAACTCAGCAATCCACCGACAAATCGCAGCTTTTTATGGACAAGAGTCCGGGTAACATTTTTCATTCCATTGTTTCGCTTACATGGTGTTTTAACCACTAAAAACAATGTTTTACCAGAACACGAAACTCGATTTTTTCCATTTTTTAAACAAACTACAAAACGACTTTACTCTAACCTCGATAACCAGCTGTTTCTGGTCCGATCGACTTAAAATTTTGACACGTTTCAAGCAAAGGTTAGTACTCTAGAAAGACGTAGTTACTGGTTTACTACGAGCGCCATCTCTGGGTTAGTCTCAGGACTTATCAATAAGTCCCGAGACTAACCCATGTGCTATTACTAAAGGCCGGCAACGCACCTGTAGCTCCTCTGGTGTTGCACGGGGTCGTGGGCGGCGGTGATCACTTACCTTCAGGTGACCCGAACGCTCGTTTGCCTTGCCCTTTTACCATAAAAAAATACTGTATTTATATATAAACAAACAACCTGCTAACGCGCGGCTTCGCCCGCTTTAACTACTCAATCATTTACTTACTAGCGGCCTACCAGCGGCTTCGCCTGCTTGAACTACATGATTGTTGTTGTTGTTCTTTATTTATGGCGTTCCAAGCGTGCCAGTCCAGCACTAATCACTTCGCTCATGTCATGTTGAATGAAAAACATACGAAGGAGAATGTAAGGTAAAAAGTGACAATATTACACAAACGGAGAAGATTAAAAAAACATATAATTTAAATAAGCTACACGGTGTATCCCGCACACAGCAGTGTTGTCAGAGGGAACCTAGTGTTAAAACACTCCATTCCCCACTTTCTGCCGAATTCTGGAGGTATTGCGTGTTGAGTGGCAGAACTCAACGCCGCGCTTTGCCTCGACACCAGAGCGAAGAAATGGAAATATAAACATAAATAAATATTTCACTTCCTCGAGTGGGTATCGAACCCACAACCTTCGCATCACAGTCACACCCTTGTGCCGCTGCGCCACGACAGCCTCAAGGGGAAAACTACATGCTTATATACGTACGATTGGAAAATATATTATTATTACAAAGTACAAGTAAAAACGATGTTTTTTGAACATTTGTATATGCTCGTAGATTTATTTCAAACGACCAATCCGAAGAATTAAAAAATTCAACGATTTGAAGATCAAGTCGTCGTTTTCATCAGTGTGTTGAACTAATTTCGACTTAAACCATTGAATATAATATAGCAATCTGAATATAATGTACGAAACGAAATGTATGTGTAATATATATATAGAGAGAGAGAGAGATATACGATTTGTTTGTATGTATATGTGTATTTATTGTATATGTATACATGTAAGGTATATAAAAACCAAAAATATCTTTGTGCACCTTTATCCGCCAACTATGGTCTCCTATTATTAGTCTTATACCAATAAAAAGTTAAAGAGAGATCACTTACAGTGACAAGGCGTTTGCATTATATTAATTTGTTATACCAAATATGATCATTTGTGCAATTAAGTATCTTTGATTTGAAACAAGGAAATGATGTTTGGAGAAAAAACACCTCGACTGCATAAAACTAACTTTTTAGTTGGGATTCATTATAATAATGATAATTACGATATACTTTTTTTGAAATCCCCACATTGAGCTCTTGAATTCGATACCCATATTGTGGTATTAAAAACCAAAAAAAAATTTCACTAAGTAAAATAGCGTCCCTCAGTCGCCATGATTTTTTTAATATCACCTATGAACACTTGGGCTGCTAAGACGATATCTCAATTATGTAAATCCGTTCAGCGATTCTGGAGATATGAGGTAATAAAGAATAATACATACATACAAGATACGCGCGAAAAACATAACACTTGCTTAGCAGTCTGGAAAAAGTATGCATGAAAAAATATGGTGTGTTAGGTAAATGTTGTTAATAAATCAGCTTCAGACACACACACAAACACCGTATATCTCTTATACATAAGGCATTTTATGACAAAAAATATATGAAAATTGTAAGGCGATATTTCATCGATATTTTTTATAATTCGTATTTAAAAACTTACGGACGAAAGTAACTTCATCATCAAGGAAATTCAATGAAGATAATCTTCGGCTTTCATAGCATGTAATTTCCGCGATTTGGGATCGAACTCACAACTAGTCACATTTATTTGTTACTATGCATTACAGCAGAGATTTGCTGTCTATGGCGAAACTTAACGCCGCGCTTTGTCTAACAGAAATCCAATTAATTCATTTCCCCGTGAGTGAGTTGAATCCATAACCATTGAGTACGACTTGAACTAAATTATGTAGAAATTATTTTTCTTTATACAGTCTGTTATATATATGGTTAAGACAAAATATCAGATTTATAAAGTGTAAATTTTTTTATTTACAGATTTTTATACCGATTATTTACCAAATTATTAAATATAGCAAGGAAAATCGATGGACACAAATATCGATTAAAGTAATATTTTTTAAGCTATGACTTATAATCGACTAATAATCATAACATTTCATATCAATGGTACAGGTTGATATCGCGAGCTTCCAAACCGAGAAAGGTCTAAACCCGTTTTCGGTATTGAAGGCGGCTACAAATATTTGTATGCGGCTTGTGAATGGACCTCCAAGACTTTCTCTCGCCACAACTTAAGTCTTTATCATTCACACCAGCAAATGTTTCTGTAAACATTGTGTATGAACGGAATGACACATAGACATTTAAATAATAAATTAATAAATAAAATATTTATTTAACACTTATGTATATATACTATAATAGAATATGTCTGTGTATAAAAAAGCAAATCAGCTTCACGCTGCAGCCCGCACACAGCAGGGGGAATCCAGTGTTAAAACACTCCGTACCACCAACTAACCCACTTTTCGCCAAATTGAGTGTGTTGCATTGCGGCATTACGTGATGAGTGGCGGAACTCAACGCCGTGGTTATGGTTAAATCTTAAAAAATATTAAACTTTAAAGGGGGGCAAAACATGGTATTAAAGCCGTTTGTTCAGGTGAGGTATCAGATAAAAGGACTCTGGTTAAGCTAAGCCAGAATTTCAGGAAATGCTCGAGAATTCCAACTTTAAACGGAACCCTCGGTGTGCGAGCCCGACTCGCGCTTGTCTGGTTTTTTTTATAATAATATTAACTCTTTATTTATTTTAAAGCTACCGACTAAAACAAGGAAAAGATATTTGGAAAAACAAATACCCCGACTGCGTAAATCTCACTTTTTAGTTACCATTCATTATAGTAATGATAGTCATGATATATCTTTTTGAAATCCTCGTATAGAGCTCTTGAATTCGATACCCATATTGTGGTATTCTAAACCAATTTTTTTTTATCACTAAGCAAAATGGCGTCCCACAGCCGCCGTGATATATTTTTTAATTTCACATATCTAAAAACACTTGGGCTGCTAAAACGAATCTAACGATATTTCAATTATGTAAATCCGTTCGGCGGTTCTGGAGATATGAAGTTATAAATAATAATACATACATACATGCTAGATACGCGCGAAAAACATAACATTTCTTTAGTAGTTGGGAATAACATCAAATATAATACGGTTGTTAAGAGTTCAATGTATCGCCAATACAGTTATCTCTATCTAATATGTTATGTACCATATGTACAAACTGTTCAAAACATGGGTAATATTTTGAACATAATTTTGCCTTTATGTTGCGCAGTTAGATAGAAAGTACATATATATATATATATATATATATATATATATATATATATATATTAAATCAGCTACAACTTTAGTTTGCAAATTAAAATATTTATTAAAGTAAATTTCAGATTGCAGATTCCAATCCTGGGCTATGGTTTATCAAGCTTCAAATCTAGTGTGAAATTTACGTAAACATAAAAAAACTTGCAGGATCGTAAGAAAACATATCTTTTGCTGATTCCGGAAATATTAGCTTTCTATTATTAACGTAATTCTAAATATATTTCCTAACAAAAAACTGGTTTAGTGAAACAAAATGCGTTGAGTTTCGCAGCTGAAGACGCATCGTAACTTCGTTGGACGAGAAAAATAGTGTGTTAACTTTATTTTATCTGCCTTCACGGCTATATAAGGAAAATACAAGAAGGTTAAAAAAATACGTTATTTTATCAATTATTTTAGAAACCCACTATCTAATCAAGGTTTCCTAAAAGCTATTTGGTAGAAAGTTAAGATACTCTTACGTAAATAAGGAATTCATTTATGTTATGAGTATAATTTCAAAACATATATATTCTCGCAGTTTCTTTGCGGATATTAAAAGAAAGTTTATATTATCTGTAACGTTCACGACTCTAAAGTTATTTATACTTAACGTGAAACAATTTTACAAATTTAGTAAAAAAATATATAATCTATATTCTAGATATGTTACTAGCGGCCTTTTAGCGGCTTCGCCCGCTTGCCTGGGTACGCTATATAATTACAACTTACACCATTGCATATAATATAGCAGTCTTTATATAGATATAGATTGCTATATAATTTTCGCAGGCAAACTAATACCTTGAGTTCATTCAAATGCTGATACCTTTTTTTTAATGAACCAAACTTGCGCTGCTTTAATTGTAAGTACTACAAAAAATAATGTAAAGGAGTACTGTTCCTTTTAATAAGACCCACAAAAAGTCAGCGACATTCGTATCTTTTAAGGATAACGTGTGGTGATCATATTTCTGTATAAAAACATTTTATTTGAATATATTTTTTATTGTGAGGGATAGAATATAATATAGCAATCTTTGTATATATAAAGATTGCTATATTATTTTCGCAGGCAAACTAATGCTTTGAGTTCATTTAAAAGACAATATATTTTTTTAATAAACTGATTTTGATAATTCAAACTTAAGATGTTGAGTTAAAAAAAAACAATTGGTGAAAGTTCCGTACTTTCGAAGATTCTCAAGATATTGATTGCTTTATATTTGCCTGCAATATAAAGTAATCAATATCTATACTCATACTTATAATAAATCTGTATTTGTTTGTGATAAATAAGTATTTTTAACCGACTTTTAAAACAAGAGAAGGTTCTTAATTAAATATTTTCGATTCGATATTCGATTCATTTATTTATTCTATTAATTGTTTGAATTCAATTTGGGTTATTTTTGGTAATAAAAAAATGAAAAAGAAATATTATAAATCCTTACCTAAATCAAAAATTTAACATTTAAGACTGTTTCTGAACGAGTAAAGTCAATTCAATTCAATCAGTCAATTCTGTTTATTAAATGAATATTGATATTAAATAAGTTAATTGAACGCAAAGTAGTGTGAAGATAATTTCTCTTTAAATGCACCGCCAGGCCGATATTTTAGTTTCAAATGGTTTTCCACTACGGAGACAGTCAGCCATACTAATAACTAAGTACAGTTACGTTTCGAGACCTGTGTAATGCGTTATGCCAACCTCACATCACATCATCTGTAATATGGTCAAGCTAACATTTACCATTGTGTATATAATTAAAGAAATATCGAAACTCTTTTACCGTACCGTATACTGTGTACCGTATGAAAAATAAAATATTTTTTTACCTCAACTTACTTTTAACTTCAAATTTAACTTATTAGGCCCGTTCTTGCAATATATAAGTGGTTATCGTCTTGCAAATCAAATTATCGTATTTTAATACATACTGGCTACGAATTGTAATTAAATAGTTTTCAAATCTTGTGATCGCATTTTTTTACCGACTGCGCGACGCAATGGACTGTAATATTTATGTATGTATGTACGTGCTCCTATGTGGCAATGTAGATATGGTAATATTAACATATCGATAACTAATCGCCGTATTGTGAAAATTAAAAATAGATATTGACGAACTGCGTCAGGGGCTACATTGAATAGGTATTCAAAAATGATTGTTGGGTTCGTTTCATGTTTTTTTCATTTTAAGAGACGGCTTAAGACATGTACACTTTGAAGTCATTGAAGAAAATGAAGATGAGGTGATGTGAGGCGTATCGCGGTCTGACCGCATACGTAACACATTTATTCGAGGTAGTCTTGCGATCCACGGATCCCAAGGCTACGTCGCGACGTAGCGGATAAGTTTCAAGAGCCGCGCCTGATATGGTATGTCCACGTTGCACGCCGGCCTAGGAACTATGTTGGATGCAAGTGCCTTGCTACGTATGGACATCAGAGATAGTTTAAAGTGGAGTAGGTTGAGGAGGAAGGCAGACCCTGGTAACATGTACCGGGAATTCCACCGGGAAGAAGATACTTTGTAGTTGTTTTGACAACTATTCTTCCTAATATACCTGTACTATACCTGTAGTACTGTACTACAGTATACCTGTAGTATATTTGTATACAAGAAGAGATTTTTTAGGAAATCATAGGGCCGTAGATTTGAGTACATGGTTTGAATTTTACCTCGATATCTCCAAGCATTCCTGCGATAACGGCTCTTGACAGACAACACGAAGACGGGCAACAATGGGATCTTATAATAAACCGGACAAGCGCGAGGCAGGCTCGCCCAACGAGGGTTCCGAATAAAAATTGAAGGTCGAAAGCTCTTTTCAGAAATTCAAGTGTGTGTAGCTTAGCCAGAGCACTTTCATTTGATAGCTCACTTGAAATAGCGGTTTTAATACCAAATTTTGCGCCCATTTTAAGGCTATTATTTTTTAGCATTTAACCACAAATGTACCTATAGTTTTCACATGTTTTCCTGAATTTCAAACTTTTGAGTTACGTTTATTTTGTTGTTATTTTTTTTATGGTTAAAATTTCAACTCGATATCTCCAAGTACTCCTAAGATAAGGCTCTTGACATACCGACAGACAGTGTTCTTATAAAGGTTTCTTTTTTCCTTAAAAGGTACGGAACCCTAAAAGACTCAATACACTTAACCTTATATGTTATTCATATAAACTTATGTATATATAGACAAACGAACAAACGGACAACCAGACAAAAAATTCAAGAATGCTGGAAATGGTTTCTGCTTGTTATTCTTTAACACCCTTGCTTTTTTTTTAAATATATTCAATGTACAAAGAGGACATTTCTATAGATTTATTATAAGTATAAATATAGATTAAACACATATATTAAATATTATAAGTCCTTACGCAAATCAATAATTTAAACATTTTAGGTCTTTTTTGAACGAGTAAATTAATTAGTCACGACTAATTTAATTTACTACTAATAGAATTTGTTTCAATTTGATAATAAAATATGAAAGAGTACATTTTATTATAGAATAATTAGAATCGATTTAAAGTAATACTATGTTTTTCACTTCATGCTTTCCGCGTTTTCCATAAAAGGGAAAATGACAATATTTTTTTCACCGAGTGCGAATCGAACCTATAAGCAATGTTTGTAATCAGTTATTATCTGCTGCGCTACATTGATACAAATATATTTATTTTGAATGTATGACACTCTTGCTCTAAACAGATAAAAAACCATCCAACTGAATATTCTTTGTCTCTACAATAGAGTTCTTCGTGTTCTTCTTTTAAGAAACTGACTAAATCATATATTTTATAGAAAAAAAAATGCAAATAAATTCGTTAAGCAGAATGCTATTATAATATAATATATTATAATGCTAAAACAAGTAAATTTACAATTTTCTTCATTACAAATATGAGCAACCAAACTGGAATTTGTAAGCTGTAGGAGACACCGTGAACCTGCCACTGGCCCACAAACGACCGGTCGTTAGTACTTTCTTTCTGGCCTCGCTTCCGCCTGCGCGCCTCCACGCGCCAGGAGGACTTGAATAACATAGAAATTTATGTGTGTACCAATGTTTGCTGAAGGACAAATATTGGTAAAGTTCTTAAACACAGTATTTTATTACATTTATATGTAAAACATAATACTCAAGGTATTTTAAATATGAAGGTACCATTAGATAAAAAAAAAAGCTTTAAACTTATAGCTATAGGGTAACATGTCAGATAAACCCTTAACGACCTGGACATCAAGAAATTATAATGGTAAAAAATTAAATAACATGTTTTGTCATCAAACCAAATATTTCTCTACATATATAGACTACAGAAAAATAGTTCAATGTAGAGTGTGGAATATTAATATTCTGCGCACATTATAACGGGTGTAATGACGTCCTGATTTGTTAGTAGGTAAAGAGGTTTATGTGATATTTTCTAATATTGCACTGCAAAAACGGCAAATTAATGCTTAAAATATTATTTTTAGTCCTAAAATTTCAATTATATATATTTTCTTTATAAAAAGTTAATTTTTTTTTAAATTGGAAGCAAATGTATATATGCATAAATAGAAACACACACGCACGCACTGACGTAAACGACACACACATAAATACAGAAACATAAACGGATATCTTTATTTTTTTTTGGTGTTTTTTTTTTCATTTTTGTCAAAAAAATTTAAAGTCACTTTAAATATAGGAATTTATTTTTTTTAAGAGTAAAATGGAGAGTTTGTTATCCGTTATATTTATATTGAAAAACAGCGATGCTAGAGAGTCGAATCTGGAGCATCATTAGCTGAGTTTACATCTTTTGCCACAATGTCAGCTGTAATAATGTCCTATTGTTATAAAATGAGATATGTACTTCATGGCAATAAATGTTTTTATGCTATGTAATGTTATGTTAAAATCATTATACATTAGCAACTCTCGCGCGGCTTTGTCCGCTCAAAGTTACTGTAACATTACAGCCGAATTATACAAAATGCTTACATATATTGTTGCTTATAAGTTATTCTGATGTCTATGCTATATTACTGTAATTTCATCTAAATTTTTGGAGTAGGTTTTGCGTGAAAGTGGAGCAAACACCAATCCTAACAAGCTTTCACATTTTTTTATTTTAGTAGGATAAATACATACAGAAAATGTATATACAATTATATATATTTATAATATATCTACTACTGCATACGTGTGTGTAGATTTATGAGTGTAAAATAAATATTTAATAGAACATTTTTCATAACCATTATTAATAAATAAATTCATGAATAAAATATTAATAATTAAACTATAAAACGAGAAAAGTAGGGCTTTACAACAATGTAATGGTATTTTGTGCACAAGTTTTTTTTTAGTTCAATAGATAAATAGGTAATACGTTTTCAGTATATTATTGTACTTATTGTTTCTGTTTTAGTATATAATTTGTGTATTTTATAGTATAAAGTATATTATATTGTATTCTACTTTTGGCTATTAATGCCGGTTTAAACAAAACTATTGCATATTATTTTTAAATATTACTGAACGCCATCTATCGCAAGTGTTCAACAATGCATGAACACTTTTATTCAAATAAACTTCGTAGGCAGAATGCGCTGAATTAACTCATATATTTATATATAGATGGCGCTTTAAAAAAATTGTACCGTAATCCTTTATAAACCTAATACTACTGTCTGTCTAATGGCTGTCTTTACTTACGCTTCGCCCACTTACTATCTATATTACCTTTTTTATGCTGCATTTACCAACATATTGATTACTAGCGGTCTGCCAGCGGCTTCGCCCGCTTGAACTACATGATTATTCATTTAATAAACAGAATTGACTGACAGTCATATGTGTTGTGGTCATTGACTAATTTAATTTAATCGTTCAGAAACAGCTTTAAATGTTAAATTATTGATTTGGGTAAGAATTTATATTATTCTTTGTAAGAAAACTGTAAGGATTCCATAATACAAAAATTTGCTAATCGAATAAATGAATCGAATATCGAGTCGAAAATATTTAATTAAGAACCTCCTCTTTGGTTTTAAAGTTGGTTAAAAATACAGATTTATCACAAACAAATACAGATTTATTATAGGTACCAGCGGTCTGCCAGAAAAAACAAAAAAATAATATAAATTAAATCAGCTCCACGCTGTATCCCGCACACAACAGGGCAGGCAGAGAGGAAGAGGAAAGAGAAAGATAGTGTTAAGACACTCCGTTCCCCACTTTCTGCCGAATTCTGGAGGCATTGCGTGTTGAGTGGCAGAACTTAACGCCGCGCTTTGCCTCGACACCAGAGCGAAGAAATGGAAATATAAACTAAAATAAATATCTTATCGATATATCTTCTCGAGTGGGTATCGAACCCACAACCGTCCCGTCACAGTCACACCCTTGTGCCGCTGCGCCACGACAGCCTCAAGGAGAAAACTACGTGCTTATAAGCGTACAATTGGTAAATATATAGTAATTACAAAGTACACGTAAAAAGGATGTTTTAAACATTTGTATATGCTCGTAGATTTATTTCAAACGACCAAACCGAAGAATTCAAAAATTCAACCATTTGACGATCAAGTCGTCGTTTTCATCAGCGTGTTGAACTTAATCAGACTTAAACCATTGAATATAACATAGCAATCTGAATATAATGTACGATATCTTTATTTAGAAAAAAATGCTATAAAATTTTCGCAGGCAAACTAATGCCTTGAGTTCATTCAAACGACGATAACCTTTTTTTAATAAGCCGATTTTGATTAAACAAACTTAAGATGTAAAGTTGAGTTAAAACAAAGCAATTGGTGAAAGTTTAAAGTTAATCAGTTCAGTATTTTCAGAGATGTGCGTGACCGAACCTACAGACAGACAAAAGAGAAATTATAAAAAATATGTTTTTTTTATTCTTTTTTAGTGTCCATCTACCCATTGCAGCCAAAAATATTAAATGTACTGACAAAATATTTTTACTGTTTTATTAAATATAAGAATGTACAAATAATAAACTATATTTTTTTTGTATGGTATAAGGACAAGGCAAACGAGCGTTCGGGTCACCTGATGGTAAGTGATCACCGCCGCCCACGACCCCGTGCAACCCCAGAGGAGCTACAGGTGCGTTGCCGGCCTTTAAG
>DWGR01003279.1:0-12387 GCA_018247715.1 Heliconius burneyi | reverse complement strand
CGATCATTAGTTCTAACACTAGGTGTAACTAAAATAACAGATAATAGCTTACGATAAGTATGTCACTTTGAGCCTAGAAAGCAAGTGTTGTACTCGTATACTTAATTTCCTTAAGAGCCTTTCACAATCCAGATCCTGTTAAAAAACATCAATTGATTGCCAATTGTATTTAGTTAATGTGAAAATCGTAAGTTTCTACTTAAACGTTTCTTTCATTAATATTCTAAGAACGTTCTTAAGTGGTTTGTCTAGTCTTATTATTCATTACTTATACAGCGTTTATTGGTAATATGTACAAGGAGTAACTTTAAATAGATTGGTAAAATTTGCAAGTAATTCGCGAGTGAAATTAGCTATTTATTAGAGTTATTTTCAGTAAAATGTGCAAGTGTGTTATTCTACAAAAATAATATAATATTAAAACATATCCTGTAGTTAACAGGATGTTTTAAAAGATTTTCCTATGGTGCAGTAATAAAACGTATAATAAAAGTGACCATGCACTTAATTTTCTAAAGTGTTTACTCACTTGGTCGGTTAACCACAGCTTCTTCTAAATCAGTATTAGTGGTCAAGCAATGTGTGATAAATATTATTTCTACAGAGAACTTTATACAAAGTATTTAATGAATATCCGCCCTTTACTCATTTTCTTATATTTGTTACCCAAATGCACTTGTGAAATTCTAAAAAATACCACTTTTACCACTTTCCTCTCCTTTTAAAGCTCTATAGGCCTATTGATCATTAGTTAAAGTCAATAAACACAAACAAAATTCATGTAATCATTAAATTAGATACTCGCTGCCTATAATCAACGTTAAACTCATTTACCTATTTGTCTGTCGAGTACTGTTTACTGCGTTTCGTAGAGTAAGGCTTATTGAAACATTTTCTACGTCATTATGAAAGTCTGTTTAATTTAAAAGTGTTTTATTTATATTATAATTATTTTATAATGTTTTAAGGACTTTGCTATATATAAGACACCACTGTTTCACATATCTATTTGTGCGATAAATACCATCAATGTATAACACATTGTAATTTAAACGGAACTTAACGCCGAGTTTTGCCAAAACTAGGTTATTCCTCAAAATGGGAATCGAACCTATCACCATCGTGTAACCATTCAGTTACAGTTCTGCTGCGTCACCGAGAACACGTGAAACACTTATATTACTAGATGTATTTATATGTACTTTACACGTATATAATATATTTAACTATATAAGCTTTCATAGTCACAATTGACTTTAGATTGACATTTTATATAGGCTTCAGACTGATTGGTTTTATCCAATAACTTATCGAGAATAGAACTAGAAGTGCCAGTAAATAAATAGCCTGGGACAGTAATAAAATGTAGACTATATCGGGGTAATCCAGGCTAATACTAGGTTTAATGTGTTTAGATCTAGATTGTATAATTACTTAGTAGGGTAATGTTCGTACTTGAGCGTGTATAAGTAACTTTGTTACTGTCTAGGTTAAATAACTTTTAAGTTCTACTGCATTTACTTTTTATTTGTTTTAAACATGTTGTTTACATTATTTGTTTAAATAAAGTTGATTTATTATATAATATTATATGTATAAGTAAACGAAATTTACATATATTAGATATATTATAAAATAATCACTTGCAAGTAGGATTACAATTTACTCTATTTAAGAGATGTGGTGTCAATAATATTTTTAATTTACAAAATTAGTTACCATATATACCATATATATTTTTTTCTCGATAACAAACTTCTTTCTCCTCAAATCTGGAGTCTGTGAATTTTAAGAAACAATCTCTAACCAAAATTAATCTAATTTCATTTTTAATATACTTAGTTATTATATATATTAAGATTATAAAATACATCTTGTACAGTCACACAAACGTCCACCATGTTTTTTGTGTATATTCATTTAAAACTTAACAGACAATCAATACTTATATTATATTTCCTATTATACGCCATTATTCAAACTTATCTAGGTTATATTGAACATCATAAAGAAAATATTGGCATGTGTATCATTATATTAGCGATAATAAATCTGATGACACCAAATCAGTCCAAATCTAGGAAAGCGTGGGTGAAATGAAAGTTAACGAAAGCAAAATATAAAAAATTTAAAATCATTTGTAACGATGACTCGTTGGTATAGTGTAACAAATGTGGTACACTGATATCTCTTCTAATTTCATCAACAATTTCGGTTTCTAGGTAAATTGGCAGCGATGCGACTCGTAACCAATAAGAGTGCATAAATGTAATTGAAATAATGTTAGTAGTAATGTATATTATATATACATCGATTTCTTTATCCCGAACACAGCAGGATAGGTACAGGGAACTTAGGACTTAAGACACTTCGTTCTCCTGTTTCCACCGATCTTTTCTAGGCATTGCGTGTTGAGCGAGTTGGCGGAATTCAACGCCGGGTTTTGGTCTTGGTGCCAGAGCGAAGAAATGAAAATATTAATAAGTAATTCCCTGGAGTGGGCATCGAACCCACAACCGTTGTGGTACAGTCATACCCTTGTTCGCCTGCGCTCCTCAATCCACTATATTCATTAAATTAATTATCTGTCAGATTATTGTTTTAAACTTTTGCCGCTTTCTTTTTATGTATAAAGCTTAAAGTAGTATTGTCGATAGTCAATACTATTTTACCTAAAGCTTTAGCATTTACTTTATGTCTTTGGATAAAGGAATGGGAAAGGTTAAATAATATCTCAGTATAAATAAATGAAAAAAGATTGATGTTTAATAAATAATCTCTATATATAGTAATACTCCAAAGGTCCTCAAAGAAGTTTTTATTAAATTATATTGAGAGATAATTATGACTATTCTGAATAACCATATTCCGCTTCCGCTTCGAATAACCATATTGATGCATTAAGATATTAAGACCAATGTTTTAGTTTCATAGCGCGGCGTTGGTTTACGTCACATGTTGACAGTACAAAAGAATCACATTAAATAAATGGCAAATGTGTAAGAATAATAAAAATCACTCGTATGTTAACTGGATAACATATTGTTAACTTTATTGTGTTCAAGTGCAGCTATATTTATAATTTAAAAATAATTTATGTCCGAAATAATTTTCATTATCAAAAAAATTTCTCGTCATAGAATGTTTTCATATATCTAAATACAAAGAAGCCAGTAATTATTATATAACTGTAATAAAATACGAAACTGAGGCAAAAAATTACATTTAAATTAACAACACTGGCGGAAGTGTTACAAAAAAATTAACGCCTTCTGGTTAAGTACCGAAAATATTAAGAAGTTTTTAGAATATTTTTTTTCTTATTGACATTGGATTATCTATGCAAAGATGGTCTGTTTTTACTCGAGGTTATTAAAAAAATAACTGTTAATTATGTTTAATCTGTTTAAAATTTGCACCGTAGGCCAATTAAGAATTATGAAAAAAAAAATATTTTACAAACTTAATTAAGAAAAAAAGTTTTGGCAACTTAATGAAAAATAGTCAATACTTAATTACTGATAATTTAGGAATTTAGGAATTGTCATTGTGTGTTGACACTTTTGGTTTTATATTATGTTATAATTTTCTTCTAGTAAAATTGTTATAAATTAATGATAATTTAACAACTTACACTCATGTTATAAATTGTTAATTTATAAGATTGTTAATAAGCTTCCAGTAAAAAAAAAATATACAACAGATTATCACGCTTTTACGTACAACAAGGTGATCTGAAGGTACCTAGAGTAAAGACACTTTAACTTCTTGAATTGAAATATTTATATAATTATTTCTTAAAATAGGATTGAATCCACTACCGTCGCGCTTACAGTGAACGCAGCACGCGTTTGCCCTCCTTGTTACTCTCCGCTAGCTTCACAAGTTAAATATAAGTGCATAAATTTCTAATTTAGACTTTTTAATTCTCCACATAAATAGTGGGCGTTTATGTTTAAAACATATACAGACTATCTAAGCTTGGCGCCGCACCATATTAAGCTATAAGCATCTGACCTGGAATTGAAGTAAGGACCCAGTGAACTAAAACAGTGACATGGTATCTAATGCGATGTAGACGCAAGATCTTGGTCTCCATTAATATATCGCACATTTGCTTGTGTTAATTTAGATATAGTTAGTTATTTGTTTTGTTTTAATTTCACGATGCATCCCGCACGTATTAGGGTAGCCAAAAAGGAAAGAAGGTAGGAAGCTAGTGATGAAAAGATTCCCAGAGGCTTATTCGGAGAAAAAATTGACGTGTGGTAAAATTAAGGTCAAAGTAACATTTCTTCGGCAAAATGTAATTTTTAACAGAGCGTGGAAATATAATTAAAATAAGTTCATTTCCTGAATATAATAAAAATAAAATAAAAAATATATCTTTATATGCAGTAATATGCAGAAATTATACACTGTATTATAATCCTTCGTAATCGTAGAATCTGTACTTACCAAAAAACCTTCGCCCATGAAACAGTGATACTATTATACCACACAAAATCCACACAAAAAAATATATTTCAATAAGATAAGAAATAAAAACGTAATATCATCTGTATGAAAAAAAAAATTGCGATACATTTTGGTTCCTCAATTAACATGATGACTTTTTTAAAAACCACAAACTAATTTACCATGATTGAAAAATTGAGAGTCACCTTGACAGTTTGCGGTTGGACCAAATTACGTATTAGCATACAACCAAAATATGGTAATAAGTTACGCGTCGAACAATAATATTATTTACTTTTTTAGTATTTAACGTCGTTATTTTTGTGTTGAAATCGATAAATAAAATATTTAAAAACGAAAACATATTGTAGCAGAATTTAATCTTAATTTATAACTGAATGTTTTTTAGCCTTCAACTCGTATATTGTACATATTTCTTTTTTAAATTGTGTACAATAAATATTTAAAAAAGTGAAATAGTCAAATATACATCATATTTGAAACATCTTTCTGCACATAAAATATATTTATCGTACATAGTTCTATCTATTCGGTTAATCATGAATTGTTACAAAATAGGAAACTAAATAATAAATAGCACAGACTAAAAACTGTGTAAATAAATATTTAAGGAAAACAGTGTATATAATTTTTTTTTAATACTGTGCGGATGAATATATAACCGTCTTAGTCCAATACATCTCTGTCCATATCATTAAAAAAATTAAACATCCCAAATTGGACAAGAAACGTCAACTAATTTTATAGCCCTGTAAATAAAGATGGCAGATCAAAGTGTAGGAAGGGCATAATCCAATTTCCTGTCCAAATTATAATAAGCCACAGCTAAGATTAACCCAAAAAAACGCGTAAACGATACGTCTTAAAACTTTCTCTACAAAAGACTTTAATGTTAAATTCCGCTTTGATTGTAACAGAATTTATAATTTATGCTAAGTAGTTTATCGAAACTGATACTTTGTCAAATTAATTGATGATTAATCGTATTATGTCGAATATCTCAACGCCTTAGTGGGTATCACTTATGCTGAATTTCGAAAGCTTATGTATATAGCTTGAAATCTTGTCAGTTTTTGTATTTTTATTTACGTACAATGTATACTGGAACTTTTATAATTTCTACTCCAATATCATAATTACTTGAATAGAAATTTTAAGAAATAATATAATTTAAATGAAGATATTTAAATTAGTTTAACTGTTAAAAACAGATACGTTGTGTTTACAAGATTTAACAAGATTAGTTCACAAGATTTTTCTAATTTGAAGCAGTATTATTTAGAAATAAAATATATTGCATTTATTTATAGTTCTAACTTCTAAAATAATGTCTTAATGTATATTACCCTTATTTTTAATATAGTTTAATATATGCACTATAGTTGAATAAAATTCAGCCTGTGACCGTTTTGGTAATACAAATATAATAAGACTTACTTAACTCCCTGTTACTGATATTTATATTGTATTTGGCTATTGAAAACATATTAGATTTGTCATATTTGTAATGTGGTGTTTAAGCTGTTTTATTAAACATTTCACGATAAATACTTATTGATATGATCGATTAAATATTTTTTTTGTATGCATTCATCATATAATTTTTGAACGGATTTGAACCCACACTTCCTGAATAACAAGTTCAAGACCTTTGGCCAATTACGCTATCCGTTCACTTTCCGTTACAATGTTGTTTCCATACGGGAATTGTAAAAAAAATATTAAATATTTATATAATATATTTGTAATTATAAGCGTGTGAACAACGCTTTTTTGTATTATAAATTAATGTAATTACAATATTATATTTTTTTAAGCCCCTGTTATGACACTTGATGGTAAAATTTTACAATTTTTAATCAATAAATCCTGTGTAAAACACATCCGTAACGCGGAAGTCTTTATGGCATCCGTAGAACAGCTCGTAATTTGCATCAGTGACAGTATAGCTACCTAAAAAATATGAATAGACGTTAGCTTTTATTGAATGCGATTGGGTTAAAATTTTTGTATTATTAAGTTAATTTAGTACCCAGGTTACCTTTGCTTACCCTATAAGATGTGCGTGATACGTAATGCTAAAAAATAATAAATTTAGAGTAGAGAGTAACTGTCCAGTGAAAATAATTTTAGGCTTCACGCTTCTAGCAGGGCTGGCAGAGGGACCTAGTTGATACACTCCGTTGCCAACGCACTGCATAATTTTCGAGATATTGTGTGTTGAGTGGCCACAAACTCCTTTATTGTACTGTATTATATTGTCCCCTAGCATATTGTTACAAAATTATTAATATTTTACTAAACTTTATATATTACATTTATTTTTAAAAGTGAGGCCGTCGTCGAAAAGGGTGTGAATGTAACGCGACGGTTGTGGGTTCGATCCCCACTCGAGGAAGTAAAATATTTATGTACGCTTATATTCCATGTCTTCATTCTGGTGTCGAGGCAAAGCGCGTCGTTGAGTTCTGCCACTCAACACGCAACATCTCCAGAACTCGGCAGAAAGTGAGGAACGGAGTGTCTTAATACTAGGTTCTCTCCCTCTGCCTACCCTGCTGCGTACGGGATACAGAAATTTATTTGATTTATTTATTTTTTAAAGTCATGAAACACATATAATTGTAATATTCAAGGTAAAAATGTTATAACTAAGATCGCGAATTCAAAAACATAGTGACTTAAATATAATAAAAAGTTCAATTGCATACTCAGTCACATATTACCCAATACAGTAATTATAAAGTTTAAATATGGCTGATTCATAAATGAGTATGGTATTTTTAATTGAACGGATACGGCTGTGGTGCATGTAGGTAAATACTCGTATGTGGGTCAGCGATGCAGCGAAATGCGTTTATTTGAAGTACAAACACGTGCTGAGCTTATAAGTGGTGTATTTATAAATGTTAACAAACTTAGTTTTTAAAGTATATAAGTTTTAAAAAATCGTTTTAATGTATTAAAATAATAAAAGAACCAGTGAAGCCAGTTGTGGCGCAGGGGCTCAAAATGTGACTGTAAACTCAACAGGATGTAGGTTCGATCCCCACTCGAGGAAATGAAATATTTATTTTCTCTGGTGTCGAGGCAAAAGTTCGGCGTTGAGTTCCGCCACACACTACGCAATGCTTCCAAAAAATTTAATAAATTAAAGGACTACGTTAAACTCGCAAGAGTATTCGTCATGCTTGTATTTCCATCAATTGGGCGGAAAGGACCAAGTGAGTAGGAAGAGAGAGTAGTCAGTTCTAGAGAGCGAAGCGAAGTAATCACAGAGTACTAAACTATCTACTTCTTGGTGGAAATGTAAACCTATTTTATTTAATAGAACTCCGTTCCACCTAAGGCTTATTATTTACTCGCTCATTTCTCTTTCGTAGTGGAAAACGGGCTTATCGCCTATTATTATTGGTTCCACATATACGCTCGAACTTCGGTGACTACCGTTAAGAGAACAACAACAGACAGACAAAAATAAAACTTTTAGTGTGAAATTTGAATCTGCGCTATTTTGGGATAATTGTGCTAAAATTTCAACACTTACTATATTATAAATGATGTCCTTAAATCCAATGGAGTGACAGGCTCCACGGATAAGAGCATAGTATAAATTAAAAAAAATAAGTACACATGTTTTTTTTTTTAACTTTACTCTTTATAGAATTTGAAATAGGGGCTTTGCAAATTTATATACAAAAAAAGCACAGTTAGCTCGCTTCTGCATTACAAAATCTATTAGCCTTTTATTGCTACAATTAAATATCGATTTGAGAGATTCGCAAGGTAGAACAAGATAACGTAACTGCCTTATCACTCTGGCAGATCCATTACATTCCAAAGGAATGCATTAAATTATATTTATACGTGTAATGTCATGATGTGTTTCTATTTGTGCACTTAAGCGCTGTTATGATTGGAAGCGAAGTGAAGCGATGGATGTTTGATACGAGCCACTGTAGGTACGGTTTGAAATGTTTACGACGTTGGGTTTCGAGCTTTTAATAGCTTTGATGAGCTTTTGTTTTTCTTCAAGTATACTGTTCATAAAGTTGAATTATAGTCAAAACTTTTCTATTGGAAATCTTTTTTTATAAAGTGGTGCAAACGGGTCTGGAAGCGCGGGTTCGAGTCCAGCTACGTTTAGATTTTTACGTCTTTATAAAAAAATATTTTTCGTTTGTTGTTATTCTCTTATATCATTATAATAAGTTCGCAATATTTTATTTCTAAAAAATTCTTCGCAATAGTTTAAATTGCCTTTTTATGAAGATTAAAAAGTTATTTCATTTGAATTATACGCATGTTTTTCAGTACTCTTTGTTACTTTCACACATTTCAATCTCTCAACGTAAGGAGCTGATAGTGTCCAAGCTGTAAATGTACCTGTAGCTTGTAATGCAATAGAATACAGTATTTCATCTAAGATCAAGCTTGCGCGTAATTATACCATAAATTTGGGTTATTTAAGAAAAAAATGGTTTAATAAAATAACTCTGTATTTGTAACTGTGTCACGCACATCGTTAAATTTCGCCACATACATTGTAGGTGGGCATCGTAGGAGGTTTAACGAACTATGGAAAACGGAGTGTTTTAATATTAGCTTTCTTTGAGGTGGATCCTGTAATTTAAAGATATAAATATAATTTTAATAAGGAGAGTTTTCCAAAAACACTGCATACTGAGATTTCATCATCAAGAAATCACAAAAACACCAATCGAACAAGAAAAAAAACAGAGGCACGGATGAAAAAACTTCGTAGAGCGTTAATATACAACAAAAATATACACAGATAATATTCAATATTCTAAATAATAAGTTAATTTTTATCTTATTTTATTCCACTCAACAGTCGAAGCATAGATTTTATAGCGTAATGTTTTTTTTAGGACGCATTTATCCAATTGCATTCTGTTTATATCTATCTACCTTAGCTCTGAGTGTACTGGAAGTTATATAGATTTATACTTATTTTATTTATGATCATAATTAATTTAATCAATATTTCTTTTTTTACAGCTACACGCTGTATATTACATACCTTTTGCAGCGTAAGCAGAGAAAATTGTGTCAAAACACTCCATCCTCTGCTTTTCGCTTGAATTTCGAGATATACCTATAATCGTCACTTATACAATCAGAATAAGTAAAATGATATTATTATAAACAATGTCGTTATTGTTTACTCTCCTGTTCTCAGATATAAAATACTTGCTAGGTTGTTAACCTCTAGACCTTTTCCTTTTATTAAAGGTAGGAAGGTCGCGAAATTGCGTACATTTTTTTAGTAAAACCTTTTTGTTATTGCGTACCTCTATAAGGTAATCTCGTATATATTATCTCCTAATGAGGTGGTTAACGTAAACAATAACCATTTTAAATCCAGTCTTTATATAATTTATTTATATTATCAATTAACCTTCATAAGAAATGGCCGCATAATTACGACTTCGACTTCGGCGCCACGTTTTTATTGAAAATTGAAAAGAAATATATAAAATTGCAACACAAAAAATATTAGGTAAAGCTGCAGTCACATTTTATTACTATTAATTATATTTAATTATAAATCCTTTTCACAGTTTTTCAAAGATAATGTAGATGTTGATTTGGGCTAATTGAGTTGTACATTTTTGTAGAATTTATAGTTTTTTTTTTAAGTTAAAATATTTGTTACAATAAAAAGGAAACCAATCACTGCGTGACTTTTAAAATGTCATTAACCTGATTTTATTTTATATAAAGTCGTATTATTTTAAGTTTGTGGTCTTTTTTAATATTTGTAATAAAAATTTTGAGTCCGTCGCCGCACGGGGCTGTAACGCGACGGTTGTGGGTTCGATCCCCACTCGAGGAAGTGAAATATTTATTTACGTTTATATTTCGATTTCTTCGCTCTGGTGTCAAGGCGCGGCGTTGAGTTCTGCTACTCAAAAATGCCTCCAGAATTCGTTAGAAAGTGGGGAAGGGAGTGACTTAACACTAGGTTCCCTATGCCTACCCTGCTATATGCGGGATGCAGCGTAAAGTTGATTAATTTATTTCGATTTTTAATAAAATTTTTAAAAAAATATTTCAACATATGTTGTCTTTAAGATGGAATGTTTGTTCATCTAATAAAAGTTTACAAGAATTAGAGAATTAAAAAAAGATGATACTCTAATTTGTCACACTACCACTATCTTCCTACTACAAATTCTAAGAGAATATAATTTATTTAAAAAAAAACCTATAATATTATATTAGAAAGTTATTATATCTTTTTTCAATACACCTATGACATAACTACAAGCACAAAAAGCAAAATGCATTAGTTTGTCTGAAACGTTAAAGGGAATGCCAACATTGTAGGGACTGGAGTCGATCAAAACACTTCACAGCAGTGGAGGGCTCTTGCAAGTGAAATGGCAGCGGCACAACTGTCAATAGGTGATGGTGACAGCTTATTGACTCAAGCTCTGGAACTAGAATACATAGAGAAAATTCTAAGTCGGCATGTAGAGCTAATATTATGTTACTAGTTTTTGCTTCGTAATATAAATACGTTCTTTTGATAATTATTTATGAAGTTGCGGATTGTCTCTATTATTGTCATTGTAAAAGAAAAGGATAGAGTTCAACGATGTTGATTTTCACGCTACTTAATTTATATTTGTTGCGTCGTGACATGTAGGTACATCTCGTACCTAAGCTAAAAAATTAACATTCCTACAAAAAATACCTATAATGCTTACGTATATTTTTACATATTTATTTTAAAAGGAAGAAGCACGAACAGTGTCCTTTTTTGTGTAGGTACAAGTATAATCGACAACAAGTATAGCTTATCGAGGACTAATATAAGCGCTTTAGATTTTTTTTGCATACAGCGAAATATACAGATGGGACGTAGTGCGAAGACACTGTTCACCATTTTCCAAATAAATTTCGAAACATTGCACCTTCAGTGACTCAACTCAATACCGCGCTTTGTCTACGAATAGAAAGAATTTAGATATAAATACTGTCGCGACTGGGAAACGAACTACAACCGTTCGGCTTACAATCAGATACTACCCCACTGCGCCACGACGGCGTCATTTTAATAGTAATTTAAAAAAAAAACAATCCATACAAGAAGGATAATCATTTTTTAAACTCTCACTGATCATTTTTTATGATTTGTCATCATCGTGTCAGCTTTAAAAATATACGTTAAAATACAGAATAATTTGCGAAAAGTCAAACAAACATTCATTAGTTATTTTGCTTCAACTGCAAACCGGCGTGACATACCGGTCTATTTCTGTAAGTGTAACGGAACCCAGGACGTTATTTTAATGGAGAAGGATTCCTTTGGAATTACGATCTGTTATTTGCTGAAGATGCATATGGTGTATACATATTGTGAAGTCATGTCTTGTCTTGTAAATATTTTTACTGATTTTATTATTAAGCATAAAATTATATATAATTTTTTAAATACCTTTAATTAAACTAACAATACTATAATAGAATGTATGTATGTATACAAATAATAGTTAAATTTTATTTTTAAAAAAATATTAAGTTAGGAAATATATTTTTTTAAATAAAGTACTTTATAATAACCTACTTATGTTAAATATGAATTAATTGTTCTAGTTTCATGTTTATAATAAGTTCAATATTCGCGATAAATATCGCGATTTCTTATTTGTAAACATTCTTTCTAGACATCATATGTTCTAAACTTATCATTTTTATAAAGCACATCAGTACGTTTTAATATAACCATTTAAATAACCCCGACGTTACAGTCATTTCATGCTTACTTTATTATTCACACATAGCAAATAAAATACAACAATATATCGAATCGACTGTCAAGTTCACGGGTGATTTATATGAGCGTCTGCGGCTCATTGTGAGTCACGCGTGAGATGC
>DWGR01003278.1:0-12389 GCA_018247715.1 Heliconius burneyi | reverse complement strand
AGAGAACTTAGTGTTAGCATACTACGGTCCACACTTTCCGTCTAATTTTCGAGACATTGTATGTTAAGGTTCCGGAACTCTATGCCGCGTCTACTTAACTCTGTAACATTATGTATCTTGGATATAAGTTAATAAATTAAATATATAAGTTAAGATAATGTGCATGGCAATACACATAAATGACGTAGCTAATTATAAATAGCACAATCCATAATTTTTTGGAATCATATTAGCTTAGACTAGTTGATGTATTGCCGTCCCGAGCGTCGCAACCGTCATTTCATATTAGGACGTCCCAGAAATCAAAGATAAGCCGAAAACAGGTCGTTACAGTTATTAGAAAAATATAAAAAAATCTTTGTCATATATTTTTCATATTATATTGATTTTAAAAAATATCGGAAAGACTGACAGCAGTGATGATCTTTCAAGCCCTAAGATTACAAATCTTTCAAAATTTTTTCTGCAACGTAATCATGACTAACCCTTCTCTAAAATATAGTTTAAGATTGAGAAAGAAGACTCTCCTTTCTCCAATTTCCCGCGGTTCACTCTGCCTACCTTGCTTTATGCGGGATACAAAGTAAGTCAAAAAAAGATAAATAATCTTGTAAGGTACTAACATAATACATTTAATACTTATATAGCCTTCACTTGGCATATTTTAAGTGCTATTTTTAGGAATGATTGATACTTGTTTAAGATAAAAGGGACGACTTCCCTGAAAGTGTGATGTTTGGAAAAATATTGGTATATTTGCTACTGATTCTCCCCTGGAGTCTTTAAACGTAAGTATTCATATTATTATAGAAATTTTCCTTGACGGAAGTCAGTTTTCTTCAGGCGGATAATATTAAATTTCATAAAAGCGTTCCCAATAAAAAGACTAAGTACATATAACGTATACATTGTGGCGTGTGAACTTAATTGCTTTTTGTTTTGACTCATGCCAAGCATGTTTTTATAGTATCTAAGGAACGCTCGTAGTTGTTATGATTACATAATGCTAATAACTGCGATATATTTATATTGTGTTTAATAATAAAATAACATATGAAAAATATGGATGTAATAGTTGAGTTCAAAAGAAAATTCATATGTATATTTTGATTATATAATGATAGAGGGCTGCATCACTTTTTTTACAACTTATATTTGCAGTTAATTTCATACAAAATGAGTATATATGCCCGCAAACTTAAGTTTGTCAATTTTTATAAGTTCTAGAGTGTACTTCCGGTTGACTTACCATCCTGAGATTGGAACGGAAGCCTTAGCGTGCGAGTCCGACTCGCACTTAACTGTTTTTTTTGTTTGAATATATAAAAGTATGTTTTAGTCTTATTGTAATGAATTCTAACCAAACATTCATACTACTTTCTATGTACCTAGATTTATCTAACGACTAACGAACTAAAAAGTAACAAAATAATTTTACAAAGATTTTATAATTTTGAAGTCGGTGTCAAGCTAAGGCTACAACGACCTTACTACATAGCCTTACCTAGACATTGGTTCATAGATAATTTATAGATTATCTAAGCGGACAGACAGAACTAAAGAATTTTCATCATATATCATCTCTATCTATATATTAAAACAGTAAAAATATTTTGTCTGTACATTTAATATTCTTGACTAAAATGGATAGAGGGACACTTAAAAAGAATAATAGAAAGCAAACAATATTTTTTTAGAATTTCTTGTCTGTATGTATGGTCACGCTAATCTTCGAAACTACTGAACCGATTTACTTCAAAGTTTCACCAATCGCTTTGCTTTAACTCAACTTAACATCTTAAGTTTGTTTCATCAAAATCGGTTCATTAAAAAAAAGTTATGGGCATTTGAATGAACTCAAAGCATGAGTTTGCCTGCAATTATAAAGCAATCCATATCTATACTTATACTTATAATAAATCTGTATATGTTTGTGATAAATCTATTTTTTTAAACGACTTTTAAAACAAGTAGGAGGTTCTCAATTAAATATTTTCGATTCGATAGATTGAATATCTATCGAATCGAATCGAATTCATTTAATTATTTTGAATTCGATTTCGATATTGGATTATTCGATTTGATTTGGGTATTTTTGTAATATGCAATCAATTTAGTTATTTTATAAAGAATATTTATAAATCCTTATCCAAATCGATAATTTAACATTTGAGGCTGTATCCGAACGAGTAAATTAAACTAGTGATTGATATTAAAACATTATGACTGTCATTCAATTCCGTTTATTCAAGCGGGCGATGCCGCTGGTAGGCCACTAGTTCGTAACAACGCAGGCACTGTGCATCGCAACGATTAATGAATAAAAGTTGAAGAGCAAGGTACTAGTTATTTTTCTATTTTTTATTCTATTTTAAAGTATACTGCACTTTGAGAGTAATAATAAATTAAATTTGTTTGTTTTGTCACCGAGTACCACCTTAACGCATGTTTTTTTAAAATTTGAATTGGTTCCGCCATTTTTTGATATGCTAATATTTCGAAAGTATGAAGAAGATGTTTATAAATGTGTATAAGTGCGCCATCTACTTAGACATTTTTAAATCTTCTGCATACTGTCCACCTGGACAGTTTCTGATTGTAAACGCGACGGTTTGATCCCCGCTCGGGGAAAAGATTTATTTTGTACTTCAAAGTAAAGAACGGATTGCCATGGCACTAGATTCTCTCTACCTACTCTTGAAGATGTCGCAAGCAAAGCCTTTAACGGGTACACCGCCCGAGTAGATTATTATATTATTAGTAGAATTAGATGTTGGCAGTCCATAATACCCAATAAAACTAATACGGTTCTCCTCCTCGACCGCCATTGGCCGAGACTATAGGTGTCAAGAGATTCTTACGTAAACCCAGGCGGCGGGCTCTCTACTTACCCTGCCGTCTGTGGGATTCAGAAAACCCTAAGTTGTACATTATTTATACTTCTATTTTTGTTCTGGGAGGTATCATCATACTATTTTGACACTTGACCAGCATGAGTTTGATATCGATCAGATCAATAATGTTAATAGGCAACAGATGTACGAAATTGTTATTGGTGTATCTATAATTATCTATATACATATCTATTATTATCTATATACATTATCTACATACATATACATAAGATATATGAAGGTAAAAAATAATTAACAGTCAATTTAAATATTACGAAATGCATTACTTCCATATCATCGTAATAATTTATTATAATAGATTGACGCAAGATATATCTGGTTTCCGTGTTATAAAGAGCCAGTTGACTTTTACACTATAAGTTATATGAGTTCAATCAGTATATTCAAATCAATCAATCATAAGGGCTATTTATAGAAATTTAAAATGTGCTTATGCTTTTTATATTTTTTTCACACATACGCATTTTTTACTCCCTTTTTCCATGTCTTCTCTTTTCTTATCTTGCAGGTTCATTTATCAAAAGGTATTCTTATTCTATAATAAAATTCGAAAGTCAACAAAAATAATATCTAATGTTATTGCTTGGAGAAATACGGGGAAAAAAATTCACACGAGTAACAATATATGTTACGATATAATCAATTATTAATATATTTTTTACAGGACTATCAAATCTGTTACATGTATACATTTGTTACATTTTTTGTGGTTAATCGTTGACTCAGCACATATAACATAATTATCAACAAATATAAAAAATATAAGTTAAGTAAACATTTAATAGGAAGTATTCCAAATCTTCTTAGTACCTTTAAAATACCCTTTATACTACAAAAGATTAAAATATATAATAAGTACATCGTGCAGTTTTATTACACACTAGAACAAATAAACATCTGGTTAGATTGGAGTAGTGATGTTTATCTCTACAGGCTATGTTGAGTCTGATGTGCTAAATCACGATTATTGTTAGTGATATAAATGTTTCTTGTATTATTTAATATTAGTATGTTGACTAGATTATACAATTACATCCGGAGAACGGAGGGTTCCTGACACTAGGGCTTCTGTTATATGCGGGATAAAGTGAAGCTGACAAATCAATATAGTTCGAGCTATGTTTCGTTAGTAATTTCAATTCTATTGAGGCCATTCGCGGCGCAAGGGCACAATAGTACGACTGTTATCGCGACAGTTACTGTGGGCTCGATTCCGGAGGCAAAGGGCAGCCTCCAGCATTTGTCGGCCTATGGCATGACGGCCTCCTCATAATTATCTATCTTATTATAAAAATAAATATGTACATAAATCCTACATTTAAATTTGTTTTACATCACAATTTTACCTGACCAAATGTATAGCTTATCACAATACATACAAATATAAAGTAAACAAGAAGCTTTGTTTGAATCACATCATGCGTATATAATATGTGATAAGTGGGGATTCCTTTGTTTTTATAATGTTGCTTACTGCTTAGGTAATATGGTAAATATAAGAAAATTTTGTAAAATTTTAATATAACGATATTTGATATAGCGTACCCAAGGATGACATGTATTGTCACAATATATGTATTTAAGCCTTTTAGATTTTGATTATGATTCTTGTGATTCGAAGAATGTTGTTTCGGAAAAAGTAAAAGTTCACAATTAAGGTCTTATGTGTAAAATTTAATATTTTTTAGGATTTCGTCTTTCATACCTGAAAAGGAAAAAAACTAAATCCTTATTAATTATTAAAGATTATTTATCTCGAGATCTTGTAAAGGTATTGAATCACCTCCGGGTAACCATCCAAGCGGTCTGACTACTAAGCCATACGTAATTTTTTTATACATTGTCTAAATAAATATTTAACGAGTACCCAAACTAATAGTACTAAAATAATTTGTATAAATCATATATAACTTACTATGAATAATTACATCTCATCATATAGCTTTAGATAAATGAAATTATATTACAAAGACAGCTTTGAATTAATTTTATATATTTTTCTTTTACTTCTATCTAATCTGAATTTTAAATGACTAACGAAATTCGTTGCCAGAACTCCAAAGGTTTATAATTCAGTGTCACGTGAAAGAGAATGACGCCACCGGCAACCGAAGTCAAAATGAATTGAATACGTAAGGTGCACGCACGTCAAACACCCTTTTTAAGCTTTATGAAAAATTTAAATCTGAAAAGTTTTAATCAAATCGGACGAAGAAAAATAAAAGTTTTTTTTGCCTCTTATAGACTGCTTCTACTTTTGGATATGAATATAGTATGTGCTACGATTTAATTTATATGTTTTTATTATTCAATTCTTTTATGATTTTTTGTTATCGTCATAACTTATAAAAATTGCTATAGCTGTGATAAAATAATATTATACAAAGTTTTCTTATAAATTAAATGTTATTTTTTTTAAAAAAGTTCCAATATTAGCGTTATTGGCAAGATACATTTCCTCTTTATTGTTATTATTATTTTTTAATTTCTTATTTATTTCTCTCTCTCTTTCCACAATTTGACAACCACTTACATTGGTTGGCTGGAAGAGAATTCTTTTAGAAATAAGCCCACCTTTGCTAACTTAACTTGTGTTTCTTATATGTTTTTTTAAGTGCAATAAAGAATATATAAATTGACAAGATATATTATTTTATTATTAATGTATACATGTATGTTATTCTTTTTTCATATATTATGAATACAAAAGAATAATGAAGATTATATAAGTTCACCTACAAACTCATTTTATATTTACGAGTTACTTGCATATGTAGCATTCTGGAATGACATCAGTGACAACTGATACTAACTAATTTCACCTCTAGCTTATTCGTTTCGTAAAAATTTCCATCGATTGGAACAACCGATCGGTTGTGACACATATTGATAAACATTTATAGTAAACAAACAGTTATGTGTATGCGATAATTTTATAGCCTTATGTATGAATAAAATAGTGTATTTCAATATTTTGTTCGCGCAATAGTGTTATTTATTTACATTATATGCTGTCTTACGTAATGTATTCTATTCATTCCCGTTCGCTTACAATGAACATTATTTACTGAAGTGACGAAAGTATGAAAAATATTATATTGTATCAATATTATATGTTATCGGCATGGATCGATTTGCATTTTAGGTTAGATTAAGCTTTTTATGTCGGTGTTTTAAAAATCTGTGGAAATCCAAAATGAATGGAAAGCTGCAAAACGGAGTGACTTCCCATTACAATCTCTCTGCTATAGGTCTTCCAATAGCAGAGAAGTGACAATAATAAAAAAATGTATAATGTACGAGTATATAGGGCTACCAAGTAATTAAATTCGCAACATTTAAGGATGCTTATATTGACAAATAGAAAAAAAATCGCATGAAAAATCTGAATAATTTGTTTATGACATTAAGGAAAGTCATATTACTTTAAATAATATTGCCATCGTGGCGTAGAGGCACAAGCTGACTGTAACGCAATGGTTGTGGGTTCGGTTCTTACTTGGGAAAGTGACCCATCTATATGCAGAATACAGTGTAAAGCTCAAACCAACCAAATGTTAGTCTTTCTGAATAATTGAAATAATACCAAAATTAATTATAGAATCGGTATAAGTCAGTACAATCGAGTAAGTAGTATAACAACATAATGTTATCGCTCAGCGTTTCAGATATAAAATAAAATACACGAAACAAATATTTATTCAGTAAACAAACTAATTTCTCGTACTATATAACTCATAGATACACAAATATTATTTTGGTAAATATCTTGAAATTGAAGTAACAATTAGAACTACTATATTTTATATATTACATTATTATATTTCGTTAACCAAACACCAGCCACTCACCTATTAACAAAATGGTTATTAATTAACATTTGGTAACCAGCAAATGACTATCAAAAGAAATTTTAGTTTCGTAAAAGACAAATAAGGCAGATTAACCCTAATGTTATTATAATCCGTTCTTTACCTTATCTCTACGATTTCCTTTTTACGCTTTCTTTTTTTATACAATGCGTGTTGGGTGGTCAAACTGGACGATGCGCTTTATCCTGTCAAAGTAGGGAAGTAATTTTTTCTTCATGAGTAGAGGTTAAATCCCCAATAACGCTTTTTCAATCAGATGCTCATCCACTGCGTCACAATAGCCAGTAACAATTTTCTTAATTATCTTTTTAAAAGTAAATAAAATTTATGTAGCTTATGTCAACTGTCACAGTAATGTAGGTATCTACTAATTATATTACTATGACAGTTACATACTAAAATATCTTTTAACTGTATACTAAATATATTCACGTATTTTGCAAGAGCGAACCTTGTGATATCTAAATATTCGTTGATATGTAAATTTGGGTTCCAAAATTTAATGCCCGTAAGCTCACACTATGTATTTGACTCAATACTTCCCTTTATTATGTTTAACATATTTACGTTAATATATATATTCATTTCAGAATTTGTAATCGAAATGTATTTAGATATTTTGAATAATTTATTAAAAAACGTACAAACTTTCTTATTAATTTTCACTATTATATAATATTTCAAATCCGCTTCAATCCTATATACTTTAGTAAGGGACTGTAGAGTCTTTACACAACAATTATATGATGCTAACAATTGTTTATTTTCTTGTCTAATCTATTTTCTAATTGAGGCACGCGCTTGCACAGTGCAAAGTTTACACTCGCACAGTCATACCATTTATTCGCTGATAAAATACGTCACAACGACGCCCATTGCTTCCATATATAAAGAGACGCGCTTTGATACGCTTTATATTGTAAAACAATTCTGATACAGTGCGGTTCACTCCATCGGAATTAATTTTGATCAAACTTTTCTAGTTTAATCGATATAAAGCTTTGAAATAGTTGAACATTCGTTCAAATTTAAAGTTTTTTTAAATTGAGCTTTGGGCTGACGTAAACGTTGATCAAAATGGACAAGAGGCAACTCATCGGAAGCGCGACCCGCTATATCGCAGGCCGCCATGCTGTCCAGACGGTGTACTGGCGGCGCGCGGGCGACGACGCTAAAGGTCTAGTGAAAACCAGCAAGATGACGTTCTTTGGAAAAAATGACGGGCCCAACAAAGTAGATACTGCGGAAATGTTCGCCAGAGTACGGGAAAGATACGCGTAGAGCATAGCAATGTCCGTATATAAAATGTCTGTGATAGCTATATTTATTTATAGTTTAATTTTAGTTAGTTAAATTGTATTGTCCCCATGTTTCGATGTGAGCGGTGGTTGACTAAAAGTGTGCTACAATAGTTCTGCTTATGTAAAAGAATTTGACGAGTGAAGATGTTTCCGTATTTATTAGATATAATGCTTTTTGAGTATTATTATAATGTTATATGTTTCTGTTTTACTCTTTGTAAGATATTTGTGACAAATCCTATTATGTACAAATATAACCAATATTATACCTATTATTTTCTCTTATTTACTTTTCTACAATCTACAAATTCTTTTTTTTTACATTGTGCCAGTAAATATTGAAATTATTTCACACAAAACAGATACCAAAAGAAAAAATAATATATTTATGACGTAACTTTTTAAATCTCTAATATATCTGCTGAAAACTATAGAGTTTTAGGTGTTTTAGATAATTTGGCTCTAATATAAATATATCAATTTTTTCATGATTTATTATTTGTGAATTACGAATTATGAAATTTGTCAGCTAGTATTTACAGCAGTAGTAATCTAAAAACTTTACATTTGTACTTAAATCCTATGAAATGACACACTTGAAAGGGGAAGCAAAAATTGGTATTAAAGCCGCATATTATTCAATCAGATGAAAGGGCTCTGGCTAAGCTAAACTTGAATTTCAGAAAAAAATCCAATTTTTGTACTGAACCCTCGGTGGGCGAGCTCGATTCGCACTTGTCCGGTTTTCATTATCACACAACAGGTGGCAGAACATAACCACCTTGACTTAATAGAACGGAGAATGTTCGGAGTGTTATGTATAAGCGAAATTTGAATTTAAAATGCATCATAATAGCGTTTGCTTATAATTACTTAAACTTCAAGAAATAAATATCAACCAGCAGACAATATCTGACTGTAAAAGTGACGGTAGTTTGTTTGATATTGACTGGGACGAATGACTTATTCTTATTTCCGCGCTCTGGTACCTATTAGACACAACGGCGCGACGTCGAGTTTCTTCGCAATGTTCAAGATTGTTCCAGCGTAAGTCGGGCACGAAATGTTTGACCACTAAATTCTGTTTTCGCGTGATAAAACATATTTTATTTACACTGTATTCGGCTCATAGAGGGAAGGTAGAGACAAGTTAACGTTAAGACACTTTCGTTCCCCACTTTCCCCACTTTAAACGTATATATGTGAATAGAACCTACAACCGTAGTACAATTTTGCCGATTCATGTTGACTCAAATTTCATCATCAATTTACGTATAAACAAATGATATCAAGTTTTAGATCTTTCTTCTCTTTTAGCTCCACGCTGTACCTACGCACACTGCAGGGAAGGCAGAGGGAACCTAGTGTTAAGACACTCCGTTCCCCACTTTCTGCCGAATTCTGGAGGCATTGCGTGTTGAGTGGCAGAACTCGACGCCGCGCTTTGCCTCGACACCAGAGCGAAGAAATGGAAATATAACATAAATGTAAATAAATATTTCACTTCTTCGAGTGGGGATCGAACCCACAACCATCGCGTTACAGTCACACCCTTGTGCCGCTGCGCCACGACGGCCTCAGGGTCTAAGTCTAAGTTTCAGATCTAAGTTTTAGATAATAATATATACAAAAATGTTTCTATACCTACAACAAAAACCTTGTGCTCGTAAGTAACAATAGTATAAGCAAATATATTTCAATAAATGGAATAATATTATTACAAAATTTTCGAAAACAATGTCCATAATTTAGTTCAAGACGTTCAAGATACTGAGATGCTATATTTGAATAGATATTCCGTGATGAGATTTTCAGTAAACGGAAACTGGGACACTCTTTCGCAGATATTGCAAGTGACTCGCAAGTTGGCGGTCTTGTTATTTGTTTAGCAAACAAAAGCCGTACAAGTAAGTTTGTATTTACTGAAATAATAGTCTGGGATAGAGCGTTGATCCTTCATTGTAATAACAATAATACTAAAGTGAATGCAGTTTTTATTTTATTTTAAAGCTTTTAGAATATTTCGTTTTATAAAGTTGGCTGCATTGCTTTATTAAGTTTCTTAAAATAAGAAAATACTATACGTATTTTAAATATTTTTAAAATAAAAGTAGCGTAATAGTAAAACGCTTTTATTAAATTTAATTTAATCAAGTGTTATATGATATAAGAGTTTATTTATTAATAATCTCATAATTTTAGAGAGAAATCTGTTCGTTTTGTTGACGATCATGTTAAACATTCTGAACCACTTGATTCAGAATGTTTAACATGAGACCTATTTATCAAAACCAAAACGGTACCTAAGAGACTAATGTCTACCACGTTATGAAGTCAGTCACGTTACGAAGTTATGTCACGAAGTCCAAGTCCAAGTACCAACACCATGACTAAGATTTTTTGTCCATTTTTTTTGTCCGTTTTGTTATTTACAGTTTTAGGTAGAAACCTTATATCATCAAAGACTTTGATTGAATTGTGAATTTGTTATGGCCATTGCGGAAATTATATTGAAAGTTAAAACTCAGATGACATATAGCTTTCCATCAGATACAAATTCAGTTGCTGATAAACAATAACATAATTTCAAGACAGGATAGGACGGTAATGAGAAAAAGATAGTAAAAGCAAAATGATAGCAAATATGTAATATGTACCATACAATGAGATAATTTACGAGAAATGAAAATAATTTTACCATGGAAATTACCATTCTGCTATTTATGACAGGTCTATGGTAGTCTATGGGTAGGGGACTTCAGTGCCTATCATATTCATCCCCATGTATATATTTAGCAGTTTTCAGTAGTAGTTACTATTACAAGAATATTTGTGAAATATCTCTTCTACGGCCTGAGAAAGTTAATATTTAGTGCATCATTGTCTGACTATAATTTAATACAGGATATATATAAATAAAAGCTGTAAATAGAATAAATAAGAGCTATAAATAGAATAAATTCCCACTCTATTTTATCATTTTAAATTAGTGCCTCGAGAAGGGTTTTTCATTATCATCATGTGTTATCACAATACCCATAAGTAATCTTAACTAGCTAATAATAATAACCCTTGTTGTGTATTGTTCATAACAATGTGAAGAGAGAAAGTGGAAAAAGGTTTTCCCGATAAATTATCGGAATTTATTACTATATAGAAACTACGTAAATTTTTCTTTAAATAACTGACACTACAAGATTGATTGAGCAAAGCTGAGCTGTATTGTCACGATTCCCTGAAATTTGGATGTTCAAATATGACTAGAGTTGATATATTTACAAATATAGTAAAAAGTTTTCCTTGAGAAAATATGCAGTGTTGGGTCTTGCTGCCTGGCTTTAGAAATGTTTCCTTTATTATTATAACTTGTCGTAGCCCAAGTTTGCTTGCATGTACTTTAGATGTAAAATGGAAAATTCCGCTTTTCCCGTTCCCGTAGTAATTTGAAGGAATTATGTGTGTAAGTTGGGTTCATCTGTAAAGGGTTTTGTGCTAGTAGATTAGATCCACCAACGAACTAAATATTTACACCAGAATCATTTTTCGCCAGCAAAAAATGACACTCCGCAAATATGTAGTTTTTTGCTGGTTTGACGTCCATTCTTTTATTAGCTTCAGTTACTTGTGTAGGCGCTACTCTTATTTTTTATTTTAAATAAAAACCGTAAAACTGTTCATTCAACTGTGTAGTTTTTCGGAATAAAATAACTGTATACATGGATGGGCCGACAGGTAGACAGACGGATGTCAGATAAACATGACGAATCTATATGGAATTTCCATTTTTATCATTCAACCATGGAAAAATCGTTTTTCCTTAAAAACGACGATAATGTTTTTGATTTTATTTAAGGTAATAGACGTTTCGTTTTCAACGACAAGTTACAATATTTTATAAGAAGGTATGAATATGTGCAGATAAATGAATTATTTGTTTAACTTTGATTGTACTACCAATGCGATAAGCTAATGAGGTGATGAAAATGATATAACCTAATAAGCGAACATAATGAAGGAATGCCTCGCCAGGACGTTAATGCGTAAATGCAAAATGGCGTCGCATCTATATTTTTGTATGTCTATTGAGACAAGGAGACATTTATTTTATTATTGTCCCGCTGCTGAACCGGGCGGAATGCAGAGAGTATAGTGTTTTTACACTAGATTTACTAGTTAATATTATATTTACTAATAATTGTATAAGTTATATTTTTTGCTTGACGTTTTGCCCTGTATATAGAAGGGAAGGCAGAAAGCGTTTAGTGTGAAGTAAATTTGTTCTCCAAGTAAATTTATTCTTT
>DWGR01003277.1:0-12390 GCA_018247715.1 Heliconius burneyi | reverse complement strand
GAAAATTCGGCGAAAAGTGGGGAACGGAGTGTCTCTACGTACCCTGCAAGAAGCTGCGTGAAGCTACAAAAGAAAAAAACTATTTAGTCAACTGTCACCTATATACTGTACTTAGTGCATATACGCTAATTACAGGCTTACAATAGGATGAATATGGATTCCTGCTACCAACAGGCCATTCAGATCGACCTATTATCCATCAAACACGTAATGTGCGCGTGTAACCGGCATTTTAATCGGCTTACTAGTAAATTATTACATTAAAGTATACAGTATATTAAAGTTGTAAAATAAGTTCTAATGAATAAAATATACATTGAGTTCCGCTATTCAACGCCACCTAATATCTTGGTTAATTGGGCGGAAAGTGGTGAATGAAAAGCTTTGACGCAAGATTCCTGCTTTCCTGGTGCTGAATAGAGTGTGAAGCTAAAATAATTTATATATTATTAATAAATTCACGGCATTGGCTGCTTTTAAATATTATATTAGATTTTAAATGATTGTGAAACATTATATTTTATTAAAAGATTTCCAGGTCGATTAAGGTTATCCTGGTCCTGTGGTGTGTGGCCGTGTGTTCCCGGCTTAGAATAGGATCACCTTGGTACTGGTGGTGTCGTAAGAGGCGACTAAAGTACGAGTGGGAGAATCACGTTGCCAGCAATGGCGACACGCATAGGCAGACTCGACCGGATCATTACCACCCCCGGCATTTAAAACCGGTGTGAAGTAGTGGCTTTATGCCACTGCGTTTCGCATTAGGTAATGCCGGGCTCCAGCGCTCAACCACCTCAAAAGCTGGCAACGCACTTAGTAGCTCCTCTGGTGTTACGCGGTGTCGTGGGCGGCGGTGATCACTTACTATCAGGTGACCCGTACGCTCGTGTGCCATGCTTTTTCCATAAAAAAAAAAGATAGCGTCTTAGTGCGGAAGCAATTGTTATGATTTCACCGCCCAATTGGTAAAATTACCAAATTTTTAAGCTACTTTTTTTAGTTCCGCTCCTAAACTTTAATTTTAAACAAGCAGTAAATATACAAAGATATCAGGTTCTCCCTCTCAAGTATTAAAATAACATTTACCAGTAATCTATAAGCGATTCAATATAGACGACTTCTAACTAATAATAGAGAAAAAAAAAACCTACAATTCTGCCTCATGATAATCTTTTAGATAGTCCCCGAAATCAAATTGGACTTTGGATTTATCTTTAAAACAAAATTAGAAGTCAAATTCTTTCTCAGAACAAAAAGTTACTTAGTAAAATTCAAATTAAGCTTCGAAATGGGTTCTCTACGTTGAAAGACAGAATAAGTAAACAGATCATTATAGCATTCGAGTGTTTAAAATTAAATTTTCATATAAACAGGATGTCGAATAAAGTTAATAACTTCTCTTTAGATGCCAGAATTTGACTGTAAACTAAGACACTCTGCTACCCACTTTCCGATTTCCGATTTTTTGAGGCATTGCTTGTTGAGTGGTGAAACTCTACGCCAGGCCAGAGCGAAGCGATTTTCAACTTGCCATTGCAGAAATTTAGAGTAACTGAGAAAACAACGCTAGGGTAGGAAAAATTGGTTATCTACCTATATATAACCATTTTTACTTGCTTATTTCATTGTACACTAAAGATAACCATACGTTGACGCAACGTTTGTGACTCACACGTTTGACGGAATGTTCCACAATCAGTCACGTCGATTCTGTCCATTGTTTGAAGGATTAAAATGATTTTAATTCAAATCTTGAATTTCATGCAGGTATTAAGCAATAACATTTTTACGTCAATATTAAAAAGGGTAACCGTTGAGTTGCCAGCTCTCACGATTACTAAATAAGTGCTTGAACAAATCTATTCGAATAAAAAATATTTTGAAATTTAAGTAATTAAGATATCTTAAGTTAAATTATATGTATCTTGTATAAGCACGAGCTCGTGATACACGTACTACAAGACTGGAGACAAAGCTTTGCATTTCAACTGTACTTGCTTTGAATATAGAATGCTGTAGTTTTGTTTTTTATAAAAAAAAAATAGATAAATTCATAAACCAATAATATTTCATAATGTTAATTTTTTTCTTCGCTTCGGTAACGAGGCAAAGGGCGGTATTAAATTCCGCACTCAACACTCATTGCCTGAAGAATTTGTTCGAATCCATACCACGTAAAATTATTTCAGCCGTGCCATAATAATGTCGAAGGTTGATATTAAGATAAGTGATCGTAAAGCAAATTTTGACTGCGAAGAGATTTAAGTCAAACCTTTATTAAAACAAAGGAACAATTAACAAGGGGACTCTTTATCGCTTTTTGAAAAGAAAAAATCATTTCTATCTTCAACCTTGGTATTGAGTTCCGCCTTTGAATACGCGATATCTCGAAAATTGGGCGGAAATTGAAAATGCGGGATGCAGCGTGAAGCTATAATAAAATACAATAATAATAATGTATGCACTATAATATGCTATTAGCCAACGTACAATAATAACCGCATGTTTGAGGTTTTCAAACCACCGGAGGCGGAAAATATACACAGGAAGTGTGCGTTTTGAAATTGAATATTTATATACGCTGTACACTCTTAGGTCCCGGACAGCCTTATTTGCCACACAAGCTATAATTTTTCTTTTCACAAAAGTTTCACTATCTAGTAAATTAAATTCAAATAACTAAGCTAAAAGCTAGCATCTACAGGTAATACAATTCAGTAAAATTCTGAAACCTATACATTTGAGGTTAAATCCTAAAAAATAATAACCTTAATACTCCATACAATAAAATATGTATTATATTTTATTTTTTATGTCGCACTAATTGTACTGAACCCTCGCTGGGCGAGCCCTACTCGGGTTTGTCGGTTTTTTATAACTTATAATTTTTTTATTTTTTTTTTATATAAAAATATAATTTATAATGTATTCCAGTTTTTTATAATATATTCAACTATAAAAAAACAAATATTCACCGTACCCTATGAAAATTGAATTAGATAGTAATTAGGTAAAGATTCCTAACTACCAACTAATGGTACGTCAAGACACTGCATTAACATAAACTCACCTGAAGTAACCGCTAAGTTTGACTTAGGCCGTGTCTACATTGAACACATTTAAAGATTTTTACTCGTACATAGGTACAGTAAAGAGAACCAGAAAGAACCTGGGAACCTAGTGTTAACACTAGGTTAAACACTCCATTCTCCAATTTCTGCCGTGGGTTGGCTGATGTAATTAAAAAGCGCACTGTCTTGTTCTAGTTGAGGGCGTCATGGTGTAGGGTACAAGTGTGCGATTGTATACGCAACAGCTGTGGGTTGGTTTCCCTGCCAAGGAAATTAATTTTATTTCCTCGTTCTGGTCAAAAGACAAAACGTGACTCCGAATCCTCCTCTCACTGTAAGCCCTGCTCAAACCCGGTTTCCACTGCCACAAATAAATAAGAATATAATGTTTAGACGGAGTGGACTTTTAAATAAAATAGGTTTACGTTTCCTCCAACAAAGAAGTTTATATACCCGTATTTTAATTACTTCGCTCTGCTCCCCAGAACTGATCAAGTTCGTTTTAACTCTTCCTATTTGCTCGATCCGACTATTTATTGGTGAAAGTACAAGTATGCAGCTTACCCCGCTTACCGTGAAAAGCGTACAAATAAAAATACAATATTATCCAAGCAATCTGTTTCCATTAACATGTGTACGAGCCCTTACAAGTGGTACGGTACGGTTTAATCTACGCCGCGCGCCGGTAATTTCAAACTTAGTTCCTCAAGAGGCTGAGGTTGCGTAAGCTGCGTCAAAGGCTTCTATTCGGAAGCTTTCCTATCTTGTTGTTGACTTATGTTGAGATTAGATGACCTTGAAAGATCAAATATATTTTGATACTCGTATAGTTATGTTATAAGTGTAATTTTAAATTGTTTAAATAATAATTGTAAATTTTTTTTCTTCCCAAATTTCCCTAAGAGAAACTCTTTTCTCAGTCCCCATTAAAGCTTCCATTCCCCACTTTCTATCAAATTCTGGAGGCTATGCCTGTTGAGTAGCAAGATTCACCGCGCTTTGCCTCGATAAGAGAGCGAAGAAGTAAAAATAAAAATATGTTATTTCTTTGAGTAAGAATTGAACCTACAACTTGTGCTCTGCGCTGCGCGAAGACTGGTCTGAGAAAAGGGCCTTAATATAAGAAATATTTTTTTCTAAGTTGAGTTAGAATTCATTACTATCATTTTTTTTATGGTAAAAGGACAAGGCAAACGAGCGTTCGGGTCACCTGAAGGTAAGTGATCACCGCCGCCCACGACCCCGTGCAACACCAGAGGAGCTACAGGTGCGTTGCCGGCCTTTATCATATATATTTAGCTAAGCTTAAACGATAAAAACACTTAAAAAAGATTTATGCTCCATTATTTAACATCACAAAGAACAATAGAAATGTTTTAGCATATTACTTGTCCTTCTAATTTATCATTTGAAAGTATGAAATACAAAGTATGCGTAATACATTTATGACCGGAAACGACGAAGCGATTGCAAAGTGAAATGTGACGGAAACAGTCAGTTTAGTCAGTTACAGTTTTGTGACGTGACTTGTTTTATTATTATAAGCTGAATTTTTGATTTCTGATTTAGCCTCTTGAGTTTAACTTTCATATGACGTTGAATTTTGGAGGCATTGCTTGTTGAGTGGCAGAACTTAACGCCGCGCTTTGCCTCGTCACCAGAGTGAAAAAATATAAATATAATCGTAATTAAATATTTCACTACTTCGAGTGGGGGTCGACCCTACAACCGTCGCGTTACAGTTACACCCTTGTGCGGCTAAGCCACGACGGCCTGATTATTGATATAGCGGTAAAAATTGTAATTTCCCACTAACATTTCCTTTAATTATCTTAGTTACTTTCGTAAAGTTGCCCATATTAGGTAGCCATATTTTTTGCTACCCAAAATGCGAAAAGTAGGGGCGACGGGACTATAGAAACTAAGTTCAAACTTCAGAACAATACGACACCGGAAAGCAAACAACTTGCAATATTTATTATCTGTAACAATCACAGAACGAAACTTTTTTATTATCATGAATCTTTTGTTATATAGATAATGTTATCCATTTCCCCCATCACCAACTTTTAGGTTCCTTTTCAAGAAATAGCGAACACAATACTGCATTTTTATCTTGTTAAAAGAGCGGGGATATTAAAGTACATAATTCTCTAAGTGGAAATCGAACCCACAACCTTCAATATGAAAAATACATTCAAATAGATAACCAGCCCAGTCATGGTGCACGGGCACAAGTTTGTGACTGTAAACGCGAATGTTGCGAGTTCGATGCCCGCTGGAGAAAATGAAATTCATATATAAATTTATATGATTTCTTCGCTCTGGTAGAAAAGAAGGGCGTTGAGTTCCTCCACTCAAAACGCACTGCCTCCAGAATTCCACGTAAAATGGAGAACGGAGTGTCTTATCACTAGGTTATCTTTGCTTTCTCTGATGTGTACAGCATACAGCGTGAAGCCGATAAGAACTTGCAAAACAAAAAACAACAAACTAATAAAAATGTACTGTATTCGTGTTTGAGGCTACATAATGCCTCGAAACAGTACTTGGTATGCATTGACCTAGTTGTTTATTACTTGCCTGTATATTATCTGACGAGGGTCTTAGAAATTGTCGATAGAAGGAAAAAGATAGATAATTTTAAATATTGAAGTTGAGTTGATTAAGCCAGTCGTGGCGTAAAGGCATAAGCGTGCGACTGTAAACGCGAAAAGTGTTGGAAAAAGGAGTGTTTTAGTTCTACACTATATTTCCTCTAATTACTCTGTGTAAAGTATAATTTGACCATATGACACTCCGTTCTCATTAAGATACTTCCGTTCCCCACTATTCGCCGAATTTTGGAGTAAGGAAATTATTCATTTCCTGAAGTGGAATTCGAACCCACAGCCCTCGCGTTACAATCACACGTTTTTGTTCCATGCGCCACGACAACCTCAATTTGATTTTTTTAATCTAAATCATTTAATAAGTTAAATAGTTACTCAAATTTAAAGTTTCATTTCTTCACTCTGGTATCGAGGCAAATCACGGTGTTTGGTTTCACCACTCAACACGCTTTTCGCTAAAAATAATTTGAATTTAAATATATAAAAATATTGTTCATTTTGTTAGCTGAGTCAGCAAACATCAACAAGCCCACAACAAGTAACGCAGCAGTGCACTGTCAAATGTATTCGTGACTGTGAATAAATGAAAAATATTGCAAATATGTATACGAGTATTATTAATATGTAGTATAAATATATTTTTTCAGCTACACACTGTATCCCGTACGTAGCAGGGTAGGCAGAGGGACTCTAGTGTGAAAACACTCCCCATTACTACCGATGTCTGAAAGCATTGCGTGTTAAGTGGCGAAACTCAACGCCGCATTTTGCCTCGTTACCACAGTAAAATAAAAATACTAAATATTGAATTTCTTCGAGTGAGAATCGAACTCACAACACGTCGCGTTTACAGTCGCTCGCACATGCCCCTTTGAAACATTGTCTAGGAATAGGAATCAAACCCGCAACCGTCGCGTTTACAATCAGACATTGTACCACTTGTATACAAACCACAATATACATACATATACTGTTATATTACAGGTGTCAATAACATCAAACCCAATTACAATTAACATCTATAGCAAAGTGAAATTAAACTGATGGTATCTTGGTTTATCTAATTGATTGATCAAACAGAATCTCTGAAATCAAAGGCTTTAAATTAAATGCACTCAAACCTGCCATTCCATCCATATTTGTCATTGCCAGACTCAATAATTATAATTATTATTACTTTTTAACTGCTTTTAAGAAATAAATAGCGATGTTTATTTGACGATAATATGTTTTTGCCGTCGTGACGCAGAAGTGCAGCGTCTGACAAAGATGCAGTGATTCATGGTTCGATTTCCTTACTATAATCATAATATTTACATTATTCGTCTGCTCGAAGATGAAGTCCAGGGTTGAGTTCAACTACTATTTACTTATTTTTAATGTAATTTAAATAGCTTCACGGTGTCATATCCTGTATATAGCAGGGTAGACAGAGGGTACGTGAGAATATAATGTTAAGGCACTCAGTGTGTCATTAAGACACTTCCGTTCCCCACTTACCGCCGGATTCATTTAAATATTTAATTCCCCCACATTGGAATCGAAATTACAACCGTCGCGTAAACAGTCACACTTTTTGAGCCTGCTCTATAACGTTGTATATTTTTAAACATTGAGGACCAACGCTCAGGTTCCTAGAAATAAAGAAGATTAAATTATTGAATGAATAAGTGAGTAATTGTTGAAAATAAAATAATGATTGAATACAAAACCTATAAAACTTGCGCACAGTTCACCGGAAGCCATTTCTTTTCAATTGGATTTATAGAAAAAACGTTAATTATTCTCTATTGCAAAATGACCTTTGAACGCAATGTAAAATACTAGATTATTAGTTTTTATTTTTGCTTTGTGTCGCTGTGTTTCTGCACACAGCAACAAAGGCAAAGGGAACACGGGAACCTAGTATTGACACACTTCGATTCCATTAAGACACATTCGTTTTTCCACCGAATTTTGTGATTGAAAGGTTTATCGTCGTTATCTACCTAACCAACAGACTCAAAATAGAAACTATACTATAATAATTACCTGTTTCTTACCAACTAAGTGATTTTCAAACATTGTTAATAATGTTACTGAAAGAATGGCCTGAATGTATCATTTCGTCTGTAAAGACGATGGTTTTGTGTGCGATTTCCACTCGGAGGAATTAATTTACGGCGTTGAAATCCGCCACTCAACAAACAATACTCGTAACAACGTCTCAAAAATTTTAAACAGAACGCAGAAAGTTGAAAACAGGATGAGTTAATAGTACCTCTGCCTACTTTGTTATACGGGAAAAAACAAGATAGTTTTACGTCTCTTCTCTTATAACAAGAGAAAATCGAAATAAGCCACAGGAAGGGACATCCAAAATGTTTCTATAGCAATATCTCTATAATCAATTAACACCACTACTGCATTAATACTAAAATACGCGCCCTCTTTACTTAGGACTAATTGGTTTTTCAGTGATCAGTATTTAACCATTAAACATTTGTTTTGTTCTCGATTTCTTTAATATTTGCTACCCTGTCTACTGTATTTTTTTCGGTAAATAGATAAAAATAAAATCATTTATATTTCCACTACTAATATAATACTTATCTTTATTTGGGAACGCGCTTATATCAGGAACTACTGATTCGAATTGAGAATTTTTTTTTGTGTCAGATAATCCATTCATCGAGAAAGGCTACAAACTGTACAATATATATATATTTCTTATCTATACTCAAATAACCTCTCAGCAGAATTCTTGACTGTCTGTCTGTCGTGGCGTTGAGTTCCGCCACTCAGCAGTTTAGCACCCAATTTCTCCAGAATTCGAGTGAAGCTGATAAATTACAAAATAAGTTTAACATTGAAGCCATCGTGGCACTCAGCGTCTGACTGAAAACTCACCATTCGGAGGAAATATTATATTGTTATTATTTTCTCCGCTTTGATATAAAGCGCAAAAGCGCGACGTTGAATTGCGTCACTAAATAAAAAAATATGAAAATTAGGCGGACAGTGGGGAACAAGAAAACCTTTCCACATTAAAGTTCGTATAAAAGGAAGGTATTGTAAATAAATTTTAAATATTTATTTTAATATGAGTATATATATAGTAAGATGGAGCGATTAGGTATATAACGTCATATGTTCTTTGAGTTAAATAAAATGAAAATATCCTATTGTAAAATGACTCCAAGGAAGCTGGAAGACTAACACAAGTATACTTCATATTATACCCAAATTGGCAATTTATGAGTATGGGAAGAAATATTATTTTTCAATTTCAAGGAAATTATGTACCTTCGTCGAAAGCGCAAGCTTTTTCGCCAAAAAATATGTTTTAACTTTCTCCCAAAAATATTTTTTTTAAATAGACAGATATATAAAATTTCCTTCTGAATATTATTTTCTTTATGTAGTATTAAGATAGTAAGTGGTTAGGCACTCCGTTTCCCACGCACCGCAAGATTTTACTCGTATTACATTTTTTATAGAGTGTTGAATGTAAATGCATCCGAAGTAGTGAGAACAAACCCAAAACCGTAGCGTGTACAGTCACACGATGTGTCACTGCGCCACGGCAGCTTCGATTCCCTATATTCAGAGATTATTTTCATCTTAAAGGAAACACGTGTGCGGTAGCAGAAACGTATTATCCTACTTTACCTAACTAGACCGGAAATTAAACATACATACTGTTCAGGCCAAACGCCTGTTATAATTTAATGTCAAAATTTCACACCTATGCGAATAGGTAACATGAATAATGTTTTTTAATTTTTTTTTACAAATACTAGAATTGTAAAACCTATGGTTCAACTTGAGAATTACACGTGTCCACATCTAAATTTGCTGTTTAAATTATTACTCCAAGAACTCAACCTGATAAAGGGAGAATACCATGACATGGTCCAGCAAGCCGCATTGCCCAATGATAAGAGAAGTGATCAGTGTTTAAATAGGAATATTATTAATATTAACCAATTACTCTTTACTATTCAGATAACTTTTATTTATTAGGTATTTGCCTATTTTATTAATTTGTCATTTTAAAGTAAAACTATGTATATTTGCTGTTTATTGCCAATTATATTTAGTTGTTATTATATTAACAATATTTCATAGTTTAACAGGTATGTACTAGATTATTCTTATAAAACAAAAAAGGTTAATCATAATTAATTTTGTAATAATATAACTTTAAATATTTGTACTTCATTATTGAAACGTTATTAAAAAGAAAAAATGATTTGCCTATTGTGCATTAATTTAATAAGTGCTTGCTAGTTTCCCTTAAATACAATAACATACAATTATATATGTTTAACATCTTAATAAAAGCATGTGAATGTTTTGTATTGTGTAATTGTTTTGATTGATATACTTACTTTTGTGCATGTAATTAGGTCCTCAAAAAATTAATTTTTAACAAAAAGAAAAACCGACTTCTAAAAACGAACTAAAAAGTAACAAAATAATTTTTTTCAATAATCATTGAAATCCGTTGAAGTTGAACTTGAAGTTGTAACAATATTACAGTATAATAAAATTTTTACCAAAAAAAAAATTTAATCAATTTCGACCAGATCCCATTATCGGAACCTTACCAAACTTTCATCATAGTATCCTTGAAGTGTATCCATTCAAATAAAAAAAAGAATTATCGAAATCGGTTGAAGTTATACAATATTACAGTATAATAAAAATTTTACCATAAAAAAAACAAACTTTATCAATTTTGACCGAATTCCACAATCGGTACCTTACCAAACTTTCACCAGACTATCGTTGAAGTGTACCCTTTCAAATAAAAAAAAATATCGAAATCGGTTGACGCCACATTGAGTTATTCGCCCATTTGTAGCGTACATACCGAATGCAAATATAAGACTTATGTGATTTTCTCATAGATACCATTGTCAGAAAAAAAAATTTAAAAAATGGGACATGGGAAGCACTACCCTTCAAATAATTAAAAAAAATCATCCAAATCGGTCCACCCAGTCAAAAGTTCTGAGGTAACAAACATAAAAAAAAACATACAGTCGAATTGATAACCTCCTTTTCTTACAGAAGTTGGTTAATCAAATATATTATTTGAATTTTGTAAAATTTATTTTCAATAAAAACTTACAAAATATTAACACGTATTTAAAATAAATAGATATTTCTATAATAAGAAATGGTTATGGATTTAAACAATTAAACTAAACAATTTTATTCACATGCTTGTAAGTACATATATATATAAAAGAAAATCTTTTAAAAATTTTGTTACGAATAAGTAAGATTGAATGATCATTATAATGAACTAGAATCAAAAATTTAGTCTTTAATTGATGACATTGATGCACAGTCAAGTGAGAGAAAAAATTTGAATCTTTATATTATCAATCAAGAATTAATATCTTTTAATTCTAAATTATTAAGATGTGATAATGAGGATAACTCTTGTTCAAGTAAACATAACCCAGTTAAGTTGCCTGCTATTGATTTGCCTAAATTTTGGCCCAATTGGCTTGAGTTTCATGACATGTTCACCAGTCTCATACATACAAACGATGCAATGGATGAAATAAATGTTTCATTATCTTAGGTCATCTTCAGAAGGGTATGTGGCTTTGATCATTCAATCCATTGAGTTTTCGGCTAGCAACTACCTATACTACTTGCATGGAAATTATAATGTAATAGATTTAACAATAAATGCTTGCTAGTACAAAACCATGTTGATAATTTATTTAATGTTGATTTAATTGAAAGTGAATCTTCTATCAATATAAAACAATTAATTAATTAATTTAATAAAATTTTACATCCTTTGGAAATGTTTGTGAGCCGACTCAATACTGGGATACACTTCTCATTCACATTATAACTAGAAAACTTGATCAGAAAACTTTTCATGAGTGGGTGTTGTATGTGTAAATTTCTGTGTTTCTGGAATTTCTTTGCAACCGTGCCGATCTATTAGAAACTATGGAGCTGTCTCGTAATCACGGCATGATAAATCCTAATAGAAACGCGCATAAGCTTAAGACAATGACTTCTTTAGGTGATAATAATGTTTCTAGACTAGTACACGAAGATCATAATTGCAACTCATCTATAAAACCTTATCCTAAATGTAAAGGCGATCATAGTTTAATTAATTGTTCTCTGTGTCTTATTTAACCAATGAACAAACATGTGAATTAGTCTCCCAGTATAAAATATGTTATAATTGCCTTCGCCCCGGTTATTATTCAAATAATTGTAAAAAACCTGGCTGCAGCCAGGCAGTGCAGTGGTATAAGCGTTGTTTAGTTGTGTAAGCAATATTAAAAATCCCAATCAAAACATTTCAGTAAGTGCAGGTAATCATGATTTTAAGTCACCATCGCAATCTTCCTCCAGCGGTCAAGCGAAACAAACACTCACGACGCTGACAGCATATTTGGATGATATATCTTTAAAACTGGAACAAGAAGTTTGTTGTCCACACCTTTATTTAAAGTATTTGATGCCACAGAACACATTTACCTAAAGAATGTTCACTTCATACAAAAAAGTGGGGGACAAAACGATGCTGTTGCCGTCTACAGGGTTGCCCACCACAATTTGCGGGAAATTTGAAACTTGGTTTTAAATCGTTTTTACTCAAAAGCCAGAATTATGACTCTTTCAAAATCATTTGGAAGTATTATTACATAATTTAAGCAATAATACTTCCAAATGATTTT
>DWGR01003276.1:0-12390 GCA_018247715.1 Heliconius burneyi | reverse complement strand
CGATTGGAAAAACCGTTGGCATAAGTGTATTGTATCTGAGGGGGATTACTTTGAAGGGGACAACATAAATATTGATAAATAAATAAATATTTTTTTCTTAAAAATACAAAGTCACCTTACTTTTTGAGCACACGTCGTATTAACATTAACGATTTATATGAACGCTCGGACAGTTTCAAACTATAAATGCCTTGCTTATAATTAATTAAAACGAGATAAAGTGCACGTGCGAAATAGAAATGACTTTATTATAGTTTCTGTAAACTGTAGTGTGCATTAAGAGTATAATATATATTATAGGTTATAGGTGAGTAAGTTACATGTGGATTTTGAAATAGTCGGAAATAATAATGTTAGTTTTTGTCTGTCTGTTAAGTCGACGGACGGCGTTGATGTGTGTAAACAACACTACAACAAGACAAACTAAAAACATAGTCGTAATACTATTTTATAATTGCCAACCCAATTGTTTATCTTGTGTGTTCTATTTCCACTCGAAAATGAATATGCGGGATACAAGTGTAAAGCTTAAAATATATGTTTTAATACTCCCTACTTCCTTTTTAAATATTTATACGAGTAAGAAGATTAAAATTTTATACCTAATTTCTAGATGCACTAGACATAATAATTTCTAGAATGCCTCACAAACGATCAAAACGAAGCCTCAAAGAGAGGCTCACAGAACTAGGCTTGGTACAAAGTAAGCGCAAAAAGAAAGAAACGTCTAAAAGTGATAATAAATCGAACGGTAAGCTTTTCAATTGAATTCCTACTAGCGGCAATGAATTATTCTTATTCCCGTCAGTAGGAATTCAAAACTCAGTATTGTTATTTATATACTGTACATTTAATAAATTTATAATCAAGCAGCAAAGAATTTAATAAAAGTGCATATTTGTATAATATATTTTTTAAGAAATACAAATTTTTAATGATATTTCCATCCTATTTCATATATGTAGATCTGTATACGCCTATATATTATAAATTCATACATTTTTATACTTTTTAAAATTAAACCAATTGACTATAACAACAACGTTATTATATTTTTATATTCTAGAAAGTTCATCGGATTCAGATATTTCTAGCTTAGATAACGAGGACGCTGGGCCTCACAAACTTAGTATAAAACCAAAGAAGAAACCGATGAAACAAAGTAAAAATAAAAGACAAACGAAAAGTATGAAATTAAGTGCTAATGAAATTGCGAAACTGTTGGTTCAAGCTGTTGATAATGGTCAGTATATTTATTTTTGTACTTTGTATAGAAGTGGATTGTATTGTTAAATATAATTAATTGATGCCGTCGTGGCGCAGCTGTATAAGCGTGTGAGTGTAACGTGAAGGTTGTGGGTTCAATTTACAACACGCAGTGCCTCTAATTCGACTGAAAGAGGGGAACGGAGTGTCTTAACACTACCCTTTCTCTCCCCCTACCAATTCATTCCCTTTGCCAAAAATATATTATACGAGACGCGAAGGTTTTTGGATTCGAATACCACTCAGGTGAATATTTAAAATTCTTCTTATTCTTAAATCTACTTTACAATTCGCTTCTTTAATCTAAATATACTATGTGAAAATCACTATAAATGAGATATATTACTAACTATATTATTTTTTCTGAATGATACAATTTAAAGATTATTATTATCCTATTTTAGTAAAGACAAAGTCAGGTGTTTCACAAGTTTTATAAAGTATTGGATGAAAGTTCAAGAACTTTGAAAGCTAAAAGTTTTGTAACTAAAGTTGTAACAATTGTTAGATGTTTGCAACACGAGCTCATGTGTACTGTATCCTGTTTCTCTTGTATTTGTTTTTCATTAACTTTGTTAATATTAACTTTTGTATTATTTATTGATTCCTTGACGCTTTCCTTTGTAATGAGTATTTTTTTTATGTATATTTTTATTGTTTTTGTATAAACATGTGCAGATTCAATTTCCAATTTAAAGTTTTCAATTTTATATAAATTAGCAAATGTTTAATTTTTTGTAACACTAATTTCTATTTCTCAATGAATTGTGTGTAGATAGTGTAACAAAATATATTTATTGATTTAACAAATAAATGTAATACAAAAACATAAAAATGAAAATATATCTACTTTACACTAAAATTATTACAATTCACAAATCACTTTTTAGAACCAGAAATTTGATTTTAAGTAAAATGTTCATAAACTTGATTACAACAAAAACAAATGGTCGCTACAGACGAAAACAAAGTTATCCTATAAGGGTTGCGCTTTCTTATTTTTATGTACGGAGCCCTAAAAGACGTACTAACACATTAAAAAACAAAATTTTAATATTTTTTTCCATCCATACAGATTTTACAGAAGCATTAAAGTGGTTAGCGGAAAATCTCGAAGAAGTTGCCCTAGACCAAGAGGCTGAAGGCTACGATCCTAATTCCGAAGGAACACCGATAGTACCGATATCACATGAGTCTATCGAAGCAATGGGGCATACCTTGTTTATTAAAGTATTAAAAGGTATAGGAGTTGTACCACCGGGGGATGAACAGGTGATTATTTTTTAAATTTAATATTTTAATCTTAAAGTTATGATAACCCAGTGTTAATAAGACATTGGGTGGGTGCATTATCTATCCTCCACGCACCACTCGATTTTCAAGATATTTCGTGTTGAGTGGCGGTACTCAACGCCGAACTTTATCTTCTTACAAAAGCGAGAGAAAGAAAGAAAATAATTATCAATGAACCTATTGAAGCCATGGGAAACAAGTTATTTATTAAATAGTATTGAAGTTATAACACATTTGGATGACCGGGTGATTTTTTTAAGTTTTATACTGTATTCTGTTTATGGCCAGACAATCTAGTGTTAAGGCACTCCGTCCTTCACACACTGACGATTTTTGAAATTTTGGCGTTCCGTTCTCCTTGACTACCCCGCTAGGGATAAAGCGTGGAGCTAAGTTAAGCTTGTATGTAAATTGACGAAACTCAACGTCTTCCTTTTGTCTTGTTGCCAGTGTGAAATAATGGAAAAAAATATTCACCACCGACAGGGAATCGGACCAACAAGCGTCGTGTTTATAGTGACACTTTGCCACCGTGGCATGACATTTCTCATATCTTTAAGTACGTCGGCTATAATATTTTTTTTAAATATATTTTGTAACAGGAAATTTACTGGAGGATACCAAGTAACTTACATTTTGAAACTATACGCAAAAGAAGAGAAATCATTATAAAAGCTATAAACAAAGAGCTTATAATAGATAATGATAACAACACGCAAACAAATAATAGTGAAAATAATAAAAATGAAACTGAAATGAATGATAATGATGAATCTAGTGATGACGATGATCTATTTGATAACTTAAGAAAAATACAAAATATTCCTATTAAAAGTGGTTTAAATAAATCGATTAATCACAGTCAAAAATCTAATATCGATTCAGATGAAGATAATGACAATCAGCAAAAATCAGATAGTAATTCGAGTGATGATGATGCAGATTTATTTAATAATTTACGTAAAACTACAAATAATATTGCTATAAGTAAACCTAAAAAGAAAAATCGTAAGAATAAAAATATCGGTTCTGATGAAGATACGTTAAAACCAAAAGAAAAATCGAATAGTAATACAAAAGGTTTATTCGATAATTTACTAAACGATATTCCGAGTAGTAGTAAACAATCGAATAATCGAAAACGTAGTCGTAGTATAGATTCTGATGATGACAATATTCGGAAAGTGCAAAAAATTAATGTTGATGATGATGATGACGATATTTTATCATTTGCAAAGAAAACGTTGCAACACACGGAGCTTCCAGACACAGAAGATATTATGAGTGATTTAGCTAAACGTTGTTTAGATAGCGGTAAGATCTTTTCAATATATTTAAATTTATTAATATTAGATTTTCATTTTAGATAAAAAGTTAAATGAATCGTACAGTCTATTACCATATTGTGTATACGATTCGATTTACCATATCTTATATTAGTACCTTGGCTGTAAAAAAAATTGTAAAATAAATATAAACTTCTTATAAAATAAATATAAAGTCTTGGTAGTGGCACAAGTGTGCGACTATAAACTCTACAGATTGTGGAGTCGATTCCCACACGAGGAAATGAAATATTTAATATTTCCAATTTTTCGCTCTGGTAACGAGGTAAAGTGCGGCGTTGAGTTCCGCCACTCAAAACGCAATGCCGCCAGGATTCGGCGGAAAGTGTCGCAATACGAACGCAGTGTTTTAGCACTAGGTTCCTAGGTTACCTCTGCCTATCCCACTATGTGTGTTCTTAACACGCGACTTATACCATATTAAAAATTATTATTAAGTACTTCCTTTCACAAACTAACGCTTACAATAAGTTTTAAATCAGCTTTTTAAATAAGAAACAAAGTGTTTTGACGTTTTAATTAAAAAGAGAAATATGAATTTTGCAGATAGCGAGGAAGAAATGGCGCCGGTTAAGAAACACAGGAAACTGGTAATTAGCGACGATTCGGACTGAATTCTGTTTTAATTGTATTCGTTATGTTATTGTAACTTTTATATATAATAAGTGAATATTTAATATATGTAAATGAAAATGTGTAGTTCGTTGTAAAGACGTGAAGTTTGTTTATCCCAAGAGCTGAGGAAACTTATGTTAATTGAATTGGAAGATGATCTTCAATGATTATTATATTTTTTTATTATGCACGTCGATTTTTTGTTTTTTTTTATGAAATAAAGTGATAAAATCATTGTATGCAAAAAGACTATTTGCAAACCGATCCTTCGGTAATATTTCGAAAGTGCGAATAAGTCATTTTTACACAAAATGAGTGAAAATTATAATAAAATACATTTGAAAAGTAAAATAGTTTTTTTCCCACTACCAATTAAATACAGAAAAATAATGAATACAATTACTGCTAAATATTTATTTATCAATGTCTTTGTTAATTTGAATATAATAAACAAACAATCATATTTAACTTTACGATTTATGATATTCAGCGTCGGCAGAAAGCGTAGCAACATACACTACAACTTACATCCTTCTTTTCCGTCCATATTGTAAAACACATTCTGAGTGCAGTGTGAGTGAGGTAACTAGCCGCAAGAACAGTGGCTCATATTGAAACGATTACCGTACCTGGATTCCGTATCTTTCTCGATTCATGGACTATTCAGACAATTCAAGGTTTTCAATCAGTTGTTCCTGCGTTCAACCAAACAGAATTATTTTCATGTTCTAATAACATTAAGATTAAACTAATATAATACTTTATATTAATTTATTTTTTATGAACTTATTTAATATTAATAGATGATCTATATTATCGTAAATACTTTATAACGTAACATTTCTGTGTTAAGTAAACTATTTAAGCCTCTTGTGTGCAAAGTGTGACGGTAACGCGACAGATGTATGTAGGTTCGATCGGGATTTCGAATGAATTATTAATAATATTTTTATTCCTTTGCTCTAGCACGAAGTCAAAAGCCAGCGTTGTCTCCGGCGTTCCATCGCTCAACACGCAATACCTCGAAAAATTCGGCGGAAAGTGGGGGATGAAGTATTTAAGCAACAGGTTCCCTTTGCTTACTTTGTGATGCACCTATAGTAATAGGTGCCGCTAGACACATCGCCAGTAGGGCAAACGCCCTGGTGTAGATACCCTGCCTCAAGGGGTAGGAAGACAAGAATCCGCGTGCTTACTTTGCTGTGTGGGGTAAAGCTGGAGTAAAGCGTGAAGCTGAAAAAAAAAGTTAATGTAAACTATTTAAATGTAGGTATTATCACCATAATGTATTACGCACGTGTTCTATAAAGGAATTTTAATATACCGTGATGGCAATACACTTTTATGGCGCTTCCCCGTTTTACTTTCATTGCAACCCGTGTGCTTGCACTTAGAGGTGGAGGGTGGAAGTAGTATCGGTTTATATAAAAAGCCTATTTAAATTTTGAATTGATTTGTAGAAAAAAAAATGTAAAAAAATATAGTGCATTAAGGCCAGTCGTGGTGTAAAAGCACAACCATGTGACTAAACGAGACAGGTGGTGGGCTCGATACCTATCCGAAGAAATTAAATATTTTAGATTTTCATTTCTGCGTTCTGGTGTCGAAGCAAAGTGCGGAGTTGTGTTCTGCCACAGTTGTGCAATGCGTGGAGTAACATATGTACATGGAGGATACAGCGTGAAGCTCTAAACATTTAAAAATGGCCAATTAATTTTTATTAGCTGTTAAAAGAATAAAAATAGACAACAAGCGGGAAATTTATATGAGAACAAATAACTATGGAGTTTCATAAATACCTTTAGCCTTTTTATTTTTGAGATCTTGAAAAGTGAAGTTATTGTTCTACTTGAATAACGCAACAAATACTGAACATCATTTAAACAAAATAATATAACTATTCATCTTAATTGGTGCCATATCCAATAAGAGTATTTTATTCTGAGTTTTCATGCATCCAATATTGCAAATATCGTGCAGTATCACCAACTGTAGAATACAAATACCTTTTTAACCAACTACAAAGAGAGCTCTTTCAATTGAAGAGTTGTATCATTAGGTATTCTTCTATTTTTTTTCTTGCAGAATGAACATGGTGCATCTAATTTTTATCAATCCATATACCTTTTTAGCTCCACACTATATGCACACGGCAGGGTAGGCGCAGGGAACCAAGTGTTGAGATACTCTGTTTCCCACTTTCTGCTGAGTTTTCTAGGCAGAATATTTTTTCTACCTACTTTAACAAATTTAGTATGCGTTTTTTTTTATAAAATTAAAGTAGTATCTAAGACAAAAAATTACTAAGCATTACTCGAATTGAACCGAAAATCATTGAATTTTAATATTGAACGGATATTAAAAAATCTTACACAAAATTTTCTTTGCCTACCTTTCTATTACATTAATAGAGGCTTATTATGGTATCTAAAGGATTTGGTAAAAAATCTGCAAAATTATTTAGATTTTATTTACAGCATATACCGCTATCAACCGAACTAAATTTATATACATAAATACGCAGTCATGGAAAATAAAATTATAAAATTTCTTTATATTTAATGATTATCTACTGTAATACATTTTTCATAGGAAATATAAAAACCATCTTTATTACTATTACAACAAATATATTCCCACACAATCCCAAGACCAAGAATTAGATTTAAACTCATATGAAATCTTCAAATATCAAATGCATGAACCAAATTTATTTATTCACTCACTTCCATAAAAATTTGCTTTGTAATAATTAAATGTATTATAAACAAAACATAAGGGAGAGAATAATTTTGTTATAAAACACACAATGTACGCACGTAGAAGTTTAGACAATTAAGTCGACTCCTCACATTGTAATCGGATCATATCCGTTCACGTCTCGCGAGGAGTAAGAGAGGGGACTTTTTTTTATCCTCCATCAAAACAATCGAACCCCATAACATCACGTCCCTTACAAGAACCCCATTAAGAAAGCTATTTAAATCAGAACTTTCTTTTGCGTAACATTTTCGTTCATTTGTTATTTTTTCTGGCAACCCCTAAAGCAACTCAGCATGTAAATTAAAAAAATATTAATGTATACGAGTTACAGTGGAAAAAATACGAACGCTGCCGTTGCGTAATTTCAACAGTTTTTCTTATTCAAATGTAGAGTGCTCAAATGCTCCGGCTTCGTCATCAATCTCTCCTCAGCTCGAATGTGGACCATTACAGTCTCCCTCTCTCTCGCAATTATCCACTCGAATAAAAACATTTAAGTGTTAAATTAACGATATCTCAGCAGAACGTTAACTTGTCTAAGTGATTAATATTAACGCTGGGAGACTCATCGTTAAGCGCTCAAAGAATACAAAGATGGTTCCCATAAAGTATATATTTTTTTTACTGGGTCGCATTCGTTGTGAATAATAAGTGGTGGATTTGCGGTTGAGTTTGAAGTATTCAATTGGCATGTTATATTAATTTTAATTTTTATTGTTTTCGATTGTGCTAATACTGTTTTTATTGCACCTCTACGCTGTATCCCGCATGTAGCAGGGTAGGGTAGGTAGGAGCCTAATGATAAGGTACTCTTTCCACTTTCCACTGTATTCTGAAGGATTGCGTGTTGAGTAGCGGAAGTCAATACCGGGCTCTTGCCTTGGTGCCAGAGCGAAGAAATGAAAATATAAAATATTTCATTACCTCGAGTGGGAAACGAATCCACAGCCTGTCGCGTTTCTAGTCACACGCTTGTGCTTCAATGTCGTGACTGGCCTCATATTACAATAATATTGTTTTAATTGGGTGCAACGTAAATTGTTGTGATTTGGAAGACTTAGAGAAAAGAAACATGTACAAGCGAACACAATAATTATTTTGTGTTGCTATAATTACATTCAAAACTAATTGTTTTTGTCTAAATATTTTCAGAGAGCTGTTAACTGTTACCTTTTGTTTGTTTTTCTTATATACCTATCATAGTTTTGTATAACTATTTTTTACCAAATTATATATGTAAAATTACCGAATGAATTTTTTATATCAAACTGTCATAACAAGATAAAAGAAAAAAATAACTCTTACTAAATTTGCTCCGCATCGTAGTCATCATATTGCCAAATATTCTGCCGCCAAGGAGTCACGTACAAGTAATTCTGTTCCAAGTTTTCAACAAAAACACTGTTGGATTTGAATATAAAAAAGTAAGCTGTCATATCAAAAATTCGGGCAGAAAACGTAGAAAAGAGGTTTGATATCAGATTTTACTTTGCCTGGCTAGCTCAGAAGATAGACCTATCACCCTATTAGGTACTTTAATTAAATAGTAAAATAAATCACAATGACATTGTATTACATTAAATATATGATTTTTTAGTCATGACGCCTTATGGGCGTTATGGGTTCGATTGTCACTCGAGGAAAGGAAATATTTAAATTAATATTTTCATTTCTTCGCTCTGGTTTCGAGGCAAAGCGCGGCGTTGAGTTCCGCCACTCAACACGTAATGCCTCCAGTCTTAACATGAGGTTCCCTCTGCAGTCAGAAGCTGATTTATTTATTTGATTTTTATACATTTTTTGACGCTAAGTGGCATAAAATTTGGCTTCATCTTCCTTGAAGAATGAAGGGTCTAATAAAAGATTTTCTGCAATTCCTACGGGATCTAGAAAGCAACCCAACTTATCATATTCTACATTTAACAGTCGAAAAAATTGAAATAGTATGAGAAAAGTTCCAGGACAACAAGTTTCAAAGATTTTGATTATTTACAAAACGTTAAATTAATCACCCACTTCACAATACAAAAATTAAAATGTTACAATTGCTAACAGTAATTTCAACAATAAAAAGAAATAAAGAGAAGTTTTCTTTCTTTATTCTCTGTATTTCCAAAATAATTGAGATAAGTAACAAATACTGCGTCCACTGTCTCCTCTCTCCACAGCGTCGTTTACTGTACAAATTTCAATAAGCACCATGTTTTCTTTTACAGTACATATTGTAAACTGCTACAGCATTTTGCATTTAATATAATTTTATTTAATTTTAGATACATTTTTTCTTTTAGCTTGTATCCTGTGTATAATTATAGGTAGGGCAGAGGGAACCTAGTGTTAAGACACTCCGTTCCCAACTTTTTGTCAATTTTTAAGACGTTGCTTGCTGAGTGGTGGAACTGTATAATTTCAGTAGTTCAGTGATGGTCGAGGAGAAGACCATAACTGTTTTTGAATGTTTAAGTTGTAAAAACTGTTGAAAGTTACATTTCCTTTATGAGAGATCTTCATGGATTCATAAAGTTATAATAACGTTTTCCGGCCAGACGTGTTCTCTACAGCCGTAAATATTATACTTCTCTTGAATTAGAATAAACAAGCTATTACCAAATTTTTAGGGACTTATTTCCTATAATATTATTTAAAAAAACCTTTGTAAAATCAACCTTTTGTTCAAAAGACAAGTTGTACTAAACAGAAAATAATGATTTTATGAAATTGTACATTTTTTAGTAGTTTTTATTGTTTCTTTTATGTGCATTAAAAGTTTTATTAATTTTGTATTCTAATATTCCTTAACAATTTTGTTAATTTGATTGGTTGTGGATTCGATTTTTCTTCACGCAATTACCATAAGTAAATTCATCACTTTTAAATAAAAACAAATCAATTGCTTTAACAAACACAGTTTTCTATATCTACTTATTTATGTTCGCCATTAAAAATATATATTTAGCGAACATAAACATTATATATAAATATATTTTTTAATTTATAATTCTCAAGACTTAAACACAATAATCAAAACAAACATTATATAACAAAAATGTCAAAAACAGTTAATCAAATATCTGTGAGAGCTTGAAACACATACGACCATACTTTAATTAAAATCTCCGTCGTGCTCCACACGGGGCGGTCCGAATGATGAGTAGAGCGTTACAGCTAAGTGAATAATGTGGAGATTTTGTTTAATTACGTTTAACTGCTGATGTTTAACTGAAAGTTAAAGGTTATTATAACTTAGCGTGAAGCTCTGGGAATGGTATATTTTATTTTAAGAGATCTCAGAAAAATATCTGATATTTAAGGAAAGCTTTAAATATTCAAGGACTACTTTAAGTTTTATTAAATTTTTTATGCTTTTTGAATGTTATATTTGAAGAAACAAATATTCTAAAAGATGAATAGTTGAATGTACAATAAAAATTTTAAAAATACATTATATAACGGCTATATACGCGACGGTCGTAGGTTCAAATCCCACTCGGAGGAATGACATGTTTAAATTAATATTTTATTTAATCGCTCTGGTAACGAGGCAAAACGCGCCATTGAGTTTCGTCTCTCAACTGGCAATGCTTCCAGAAATTGAAAGTAGGATTGTCCTAACTCTAGGTCCTTATGTTCTCTCTCTCTACGTTGCCATGTGCGATTGAATATAAACATCATCCAGCAAATGTAGACGAAAAATTAATAAACACATACTCATTTATCTGTATCTTATGCACACGAATAAAGACATACATATTATGTGTACATTCATAGCCTAATAGCTCAGAGAAATACCTATATAGAATCTTATCGAATAACGTTAAATAATTTCATATAATTTAGTTATAAAAAGTTTACACAAGTAATATAGTAACAGGAGCGACCAAAAATAACGCTTGAACGCATTTCGTAATTAGATAGCTAGAATTTAGCTACACGCGCCATAATTAGTAGAAAACCTCTAAAGCTTAAGCGGATCTGCGAGGGATGGAGGCACCCTCAGGTAAAAACCAAATTGAATTTACCCACACTGAGAACTGTATCGCGCAGATAAATCTCAAGACCAGCTCATCCCCTAACGGAAGACAAAGTTTATTAGAAAAGTAAATAGATAAAGTAGAAAAAAAATATTTCTATTTAGGTAGGCAGTTAGATGTTTTCTATTTTATTATACTGAATGACTGACAGACCAAGCATTCACAAAACTATTGGACTTATCAGTTAAGGAATGTAAAGAGTAATAAAATAAGGCTAAAGTTAAATGAATTTCCTATTTTACATTTTGAAGTCTAAGCAAAGTCATATATTGTATTTAATAAAAGTTAAAAAAATCAAATGTTTGTGAACGTTTTAGTTTTTCTAATGTCTGTTGAATATGAGAAAGTAACTTATAAGAAGTATTTTTAAGATATAATTCCATATTGGTATTTTTTACTTGATTTGGATATAAGAGAAACGTCATGCTTAGTCACATACATTTCAACTTAACGATAACTATATTTTACATTAAAAATGTGCAAATATTAAAGAGATTTAGAAATATTCTTACGTACCTTTATAAAATGTAAAGAACAAGAAATAAAGTACCTATAACTTTAAAACCAGAATTTATATCCTAGAGAATTTACAGCGTAGGTAGTATACTCGTCTCGGAGATGATCTCAGATTGAAGGATAACTTTTTATTTTACAGTTGCACTTCGTGACTCTTGGCTTCGCAATTTATATCTTTACATATCAGCTTAATATAACTTCACAAACCTTTATTTCAAATGAATGCAGAAAAACTGGTGCAAAGAGCTTGTCTCTGCAACATACAATAATATATTAACTAAATCAAAATTTTAGCTTCAAGCTGCATCCTGCACGTAGCACGATAGGCAGAAGAAACCAAAAAAACTAGTGTTAAGACACTCCGTTTCCATTAAGATACTTTCGTTTTTAACTTTCCGAAATCTTCTTTTATAAGCTTCACGCTGTATCCCGAACACTGCAGGGTAGGCAGAAGGAACCTAGTGTTAAGATACTTCGTTACCCACTTTCAGCCGAATTTTGGAAGCATTGCGTGTTGAGTGGCGGAACTCAACGCCACGCTTTGCCTCGACACCAGAGTG
>DWGR01003275.1:0-12391 GCA_018247715.1 Heliconius burneyi | reverse complement strand
AATAAATAATTCGAATATGGTTCAATTTTAACGCAGAAGTGAGGAGACTAATGGAATTTCACTCTCACTTTTATCATTTTTTATCCAGCATCATTAAAAAAGACAAAGCTTGAAACAAGTTCAAGACCATCTCATAAAATATTATTATATTTCAGTGTTAGTCCGTCGTGGCGCAGCGGTAACGCGATCCCCACTCGAGGAAGTGAAATCTTGATACGTTTATATTTCCATTTCCTCGCTCTGGTGCCGAGGCAAAGCGCGTCGTTTAGTTCTGCCATTCAACACGCAATGCCTCCAGAATTTGGCAGAAAGTGGGGAGTGTCTTTATACTAGCTTCCCTCTGCCTACCCTGCTGTGTGTGGGATACAGTGTGAAGCTTATTAAGTTTAATTTTTTTGTTTTTATAATTTTAATCAAAATAAATATAAGGTAAAAAGAAGGTAGTAACGCAGGTGCACCATACATATAATATAAGGATGTAACTTACATATTGACTTATATACATTAACGCTAATCATACTTAAACCTTTTGAGGCCAGCCGTGGCTTAAGAGCACAAGTGTTTGAATGTAAACCCGACTGGTCGTGAGTTCGATCCCAATCGAGGAAATGAAACATTTATTTAATTTATATTTCCATTTCTTCGCTCTGATTTCCAGCCAAGCACGGCGTTGAGTTCCGTCACTCAACACGCAATGCCTACAGAATTCAGCGTAAATTAGGAAACTGTGAGATATAGCGTGAAGCTGATTTGATTCTAAATAACTACATTATTTTTTTCTATGATTATCTGAGATACAATGTGTAATCGAAAATTGATGGGTGCGAATAATAGCGATGGACGAATAAGTCCGGTTTGCGGTGGGTTAGATGAGTTCTTAGAATGTCATGATTCATATATACGTATCTAAGGATAGATTTAAGTGGAAAAAACCTAGCTTAGGCATTTTCTTTTAAATGTGCACAGATAAAGTTTTTATAAAAAATACAGTCGAATTGATAACTTCCTTTTCTTACAGAAGTCGGTTAAGAAATCTTATAATATATAAAGTTATTATAATATTAAATTTTGTATTAGGTATCGAAATGTGTGCGTAGTGGAAATGGATTCGATTCCAGGTAATTCATAATAAAATATCACGGATAGAAACGTAAAATGGAGAAATAGAGATATACGAGTATTATGCTAACACTACATGACTAAATTCAAAATAAGGAGAGGTGGGGGGCGACGGAGGTAAACTACAGCAATATTCGTTCTATTTCCGCTATTGTCTTATAATCATAAATAATAAATTATACGATATCACAAATTACATCTTCCTGCACAAGAACAATAAAAAGGAATTAATTTAGCTTTGCGAAATAAGGCGTTTCTCCCACATATAGGTAAAAAGAGAAAAAATAGCTTAAGACACACCTTTTGCCACTTTTAAAAAATAATAATTAATAGAGACTTATTATTAAAAAAAATATCTGAGTACTTGGAAAGAAGAAACAAAAGGAATAAAAGTAACTAAAGGAAAATCTTAATATTAGAAAAAGTACCTAAGGTTTTCCGTACGCATACATAGATACCTACTCTATGAAATAACTAAACATAAAATGGTATAATTTTTCCCAGCAATATCAAATAAAATGCCAAATGATTAAAACGATATATTAAGTGTATAACATCGGTATAGATAACCGAACTGAGATAACCAAACATTCTTTCCTAAATATACTTGAGTAACATTAAATAAAAAGTAGCAAGCAATGTCGGGCAGGACCAAACTTTTCACCACACCAAGAACTACTTTTTAAACTACACTTTGGTTCTCTTCTAAAAGAGTTCGAACTCTAACTCTTTTAGTAGTTTAAATTAATTATAAAAAGCAAATAATTACATAAAAATTAACAGTAGTTCAAAAATGTATGAAAATTTATAAAACCGTCAATGTCATCTGCCCGTTAGCGTCGGTCATACTGTGCCGCTCGTAGGCTAGGTCATTTAGAATTTGTGACATCTTATGTATTTATTAGAATGTTATGCAGTCCACTATGATTCCAATCTAGTTGAAATGCTAAAAATGACTATTATATTTATTTTCGTAAGGATATCAAATTATAGAAAATACATAAAAAAAACCCAAAAAATTTAAAGTAAATTAATTAAAATGGTTACTTTTGCTCAACCTTCAAAGATAAACATATATGTGTCTCATAAGGTTGAGTCGCCGACCATGTATGCGTTAAGCAAGCTCCTCTTGGGTGACTTTTTTGCTAAAACAACAAATTTTGCAAATCGTTGCTTAGCAACGGTCGCGTAGCGACGGTTGTTATTAACATGGCAGAATAAATTGAATGTCAAATTAAAAAGTATTTTTGTATATACGGGTATATCGGTAATATTACAAATATGATAAAAAAAAGTAATCAGTATTCATCCCAAGACCCTCAAGTATCTCTATAGGAGCATGTTATCACAATTGAATCAGCGGTTTTGCCCTGATTGCGTAAATGACAGACAGACAGACAAAGTTACTTTCGAATTTATAATATAGGTATGTATAAGGCCAAAGACACAATTATCTTATTAGGACGAGAAAATTCAAACTATCTAAATATAATGTGTTCTCGCGGCTATTTGTGGCGCTGGTGCACACGTGAGCGTGCGACTGAAAACGCGACAGGTTGTGGGTTCGATTACTAAATCGAGAAAATTATATAAATATATATCATTTTCATTTCTTCGCTCTGGTAACAAGACAACATAACGCGGAAAATGGGCAACAGAAGTGTCTTATTGGGAACGAAATGTCTTACCATTAGGTTTTCTCTGCCTATCTTGCTATGTGCGGGATCGTTAATACAATCAAACACTATTCAACTGAACCCAGATATATCAATACAAGAACAACATAGTAACATTTTATTTATTTTAACTAAAGTATGGATTTAATAAGAAATTCTACACACGCTCGAAGAGATTATAAAACTGTTATTCTTCCAGTCTCCAGCAATCGAATAGGGTAGTTATAGTAAATATTGGAACTAATTAAAACAAGAACTACCTATTCTGAATTTCACATAAAGCTTCTATAAACATTGTCTGCTTTTCATCGTAATTTAGATTGAAAATTGGCTCAAAATTAAAACAGAAGTATGAGCTCGACGTATATTAAGTATTCTATATTTTAATAACAATTTGAGGCTTCGAACAAAGTAAATAAATTGCTATATGTGGTTATTTTGAGCTATATATTGTACGGTAGGTTAAATATTAAGTTTTTTGAGAGGTGCAAGTGTATGATTGTAAACGCGGTTGGTTGTAAGTTCGATCCCCACTCGAGTGAATTATTATTTTAAATTTAAATTTCACGCTATTGTCACTAGGATTCGGCGGAAAATAGTAATGGTATAAAGTGAGTGTCTTAACACTAGGTCTCATCCTTATACCCACGCTGCCGTGTTCGGGATTCAGATATATATATATATATATATATAAAAGGACATGTACCTGACTGACTGAGGAAAGAAGCACGCACAGCAGTAACTGCTATGCGTAGAAACGTGAAATTTTGACAGATGTTTATTTTCGTAATCTGGACATCCATTAACCCTAAAGGAATGAAATAGGGGTTGAAAATTTGTATGGTTTTTTTAAATCGGGGCCGATTTTTATAAAAATATTAGCAGGCGAAGTTGCGCGCGCCCATTAGTCTATTATATGGCAAATTAATTTAATTTAAATTAAACCTGAAAATATTATATATGTACTAAAACGTTAGAACACGAAATTTACAAATTTGTTCCAAAATGGAGTTTGTTTATTACATTAGGTAGCCGGCAGCATCGCGCACTCCACTAAAGTAGACACTCGTACGTGCGAGTGTTCGAGCTATTTACATATTTGTACAATTAATTTAAGCAGTTACTACATATTAGTGTTATTGTTTTACATTTAAAATAGTATTTATATTAGATAATTCTATTTTGGAGTATAAGTGCTCTATAATTCTTAGAGGAGAGCGGAGAAACTTGAGACTTGAATATGTTTAGTTCCGTAATTGGATTATTTCGGAGTTTTAAAGGTTTCGGTAGGCGGTATGGATCCTATTAAAATTAAATAGCGAAAGAGTAGAATTAAGATAATGAAGGCGAGTGTTATTCCAAAGGAACTCTGCAAACCTACCTTTCCTTTACAAGCCCTAGAGTCCACCTCAAGCTATTCACCTGTATTCACCTGGTATCTAAGGCCAGTCTTGACGCTGGGGCACAAGTTTGTCACTGTAAATGCGACGGCTTGTGGGATCAGGTCAAATATTTATTTAATTTTTTTTTTATTTTTTCGGCGGAAATGGAGAACTGAGTGTCTGAACACTAGGTTCAGTTTGCTTGACATATTGTGCACGGGATATAACGTGAAGCTATATCAAATGGTATGGTATATAGTATGACTAAGGACCTTATTATTTCATAAATAAAATTATGTTAATTATTAATATATTGATAGGCCATCGAGGCATAGCGGCACAAGGGTGTGACTGTAACGCGACGGTTGTTGGTTAGATATCCACTCGTGGAAGTGAAATATTTATTTACGTTTATATATTCATTTCTTCGCTTTAGTGTCGAAGCAAAGCGCGGCCTTGAGTTCTGCCACTCAATACGCAATGCCTCCAGAATTCGGCAGAAAGTAGGAAACGGATTATTTTTGCACCAGGTTCCCTCTGCCTACTCAGCTGTGTGCAAGATAAAGCGTGATGCTGGTTAAATTTATTTTTTAAGTAATATTGGTACCATCATACCATTTGGGAAAATATTAAATTTTATAACAAACACCTACATTTGTTAACTTATTGTGTGGGCAACGGCCGTGATATGTTAATGGTGTATAATGTACGCTAAATATTGATTTTAGCAGAAATCGATCTGTGCCCACGCGTGTTTCTCCTTTTTATTGTTATTGTACAAGATCTTAGTCTATTGATCACACTTTCGTAAGAGTTTGGTTTTTCAAATTTAATACTGTTGTTAGCTTCACGCTGTATCCCGCACATAGCATGGTAGACAGAGGAAACTTTCCGTTAAGATATTACGTTCCCCACTTTCACGCTGGATCCCGCATCCCGATAGGTAGGGTGAGCTAAGTGTTCACTCCGCTGCACTTTCCGCTGATTTCTACAGGCGTTGTGTGTTGATTGGTGGAAGTCAATGGCTCGCTTTGTATCCGCACCAGAGCGAAAAGAAATAAAAAAATAAACTAATAAAAAATATAAAGATTTTCTCGACTCTGAATAGAACCCACGACCTGTCGCGTGTACAGTCACACGCATGTTCCTTCGCGCCACGTTCAGCCTCTATTTAAATATTGCTAAATTATGAATTTCATGGTCAAAGCAGGCTTTGTGATATTCTCAGAATAACTATTCAGAACTACTCAGAATAACTATTATTTTAATAATAATTTAGCGTTCCGTTATCTAAAGTGCGATAGATATAAAAAATCTGTCCATATTGATTCAATTGGTCGTAAAAATGGCAATTAGCGCCAAAAGCATAAAAGTTAGAGTGCCTTCCTGTATTTTAGTGGTTAGAGGTACATTCGAGTGCTGTTCGTATTTTAGAGTAAAAAATTGAGACAGATAAGTTAGGAAACAGTTTGACTTTTGAGTAGGAAACAGACTGCATTTAGTTATTATGAAATATAAAATGAGTGACTAATCTCTGTGGAATTTAATTTTCTATATACTTAGCTTGACAATATATAACAGCATTTAACAGTATAGGAGCAGTATAATTGTTAGAACACTCTGATTATCATTATTCACACATTTTTTTTTCTTGTTAACATACCAGCACGAGATGACGAAAATAATTTAATCCGAATTGAAATCGAACCTACAACAGTTGCGTTTACAGAGCGCTGTGCTGCTGTACCATGACGAAAAATCTTCAATATCTTAATAATGTTGGCAAATTAGATTTTTTTTAGCTAGACGTTAAATATACTCCGTCTACGACTCTACACTAAATTATTGAGACATAGCGTGTTGCGTTTCGGAACTCAACGCCGTGGTTTGTCTTCATACAAAAGTGAAGAAATGAAAATATTCAGTATATCATTCCCCTTAGTGGCAATCGAACTGATAACCGTGTTAACAGCCACACCGCTGTGCCACTGCGGCATATCATAAAATCTTTGTTTAGTTAGTTAAAGAACAGTAAAACGTGAAGCTTTTCCCGTTTATTATTTACTAGAACAGAGTGCGGACAAATCGATTTGAAACCTTAGTGAGTTTTATTCCCTGCAGACGGAATTTCAACAACGAACCGTAGACAGCTTATATAATTACATTAAGATTACTCTGGAGGAGTCGCTTAAAAGTGATTCGAAGTAAATACTCGTATATATTAAAATTTGTTTTTTACATTAAAAAATAGAGCTTTTTGAGAGTTTACTTTTGAATGTTTTGGTTCTAAGCAACAAAAATAAATTGTTCTTTAAATTTAAATACTTTGGCATTTAATGGCAAGAATATTAAAATTTCTTTAGACACTAAAAATCTATACAGGCTTTAAGATTATTTTTTCCTTTATATATTGTAAGTTATCACATCGTACTAAATTTCAAAGGATTTAATAACGCGACGAATTTCATACAGAATGCAATTAAAAGACACGAGCATTTATGCAAAGTCGATGCATAAATGCTCGTATATTTAGATTCCATTGACTTAGAAGCTTTTTTCTGTGCTGCAAGGGACAAAAGGCCTGAAAATTTATAATAATTTCAGCTTGATATGTTTACAGGATATCAAGATAAATTAGTCTTGACCGAGGGTTAGACAGACAACACAGAGATTTTATAAGGGTTCTGTTATAACGCTTAGAGATACAGAACCCTAAAAGTGTCTTAATAGTGCTAGTACCGAAAAAGCCTTTAAAAATAAATATGTACCAATAGTACCAGTAGTCGCAATCCAAGAGATAGAATTTTTTTTACTTCACGCTGTATCCCGCACATAGCAGGGTAGACAGAGTGTCAAGGCAAAGCACGACGTTGAGTTCTATCACACAACACGCAATGTCTCCAGATCCCGGCAGCAAGTGGGGAACGGAGTGTCTTAACACTAGGTTACCCTCTGTCTACCCTGCTGTCTAAAGATAGATATAGCAGTGAATTAATAAAAATAGTATTCTATGCTAGTTGAAATTTTATTTTCTTTTTTTATCTTTGCGTTGTATCTCGCACATAGCAGGGTACACAGGAACCTGGGAACCCAGTGCTAAAACACGCCGTTCTCCATTAGGATAATTCCGGCCCCCAATATTACATTATGAGTATGTATTGTGAGGTGGAACTCGACGCCGCGCTTTGCCAAATATTAAATATTTCATCTCCTCAAGTGGGAGACGAACTCATAACCTGTCGAATTTACAATCGCACGCTTGTGCCCTGCGCCCGACTGACCTCATACTACAAGGTATCTTTAGTGATAAATTAATTACATTTTCATGCTAAATCTTTAATTAAGTTTTAACTAACAGTCAATCTGTGAGTAGATGGTAGATTATGTTAATGCATGTTGAATGACGAAATTAAAATTTTGTTGAGATCGTCGAACTTTAAAGTTGTAAGTTGTTCTAGAACAATCTATTTTATATGAGCGAATGAACTATAGTGAATATCTAGTGACACCTCTTTCCGTTTTTCACTTTTAGCAATTATAAGTTAAATATATTCTATTGTAGGTTATTTATAACATAGGTGAGACTCGTAGTGACAAGTGTTATACTCGTATATAGTTAGTACTCCACACATTGCGGGGCAGCAGAGGGAACCTGGGAACCAAGTGTTAAAAAGCTCCGTTCCTATAAAGACACTCTCGTTTCCCACTTTCCGCGGAATTCAGAAGACATTGTGTGTTGAACGGAACTCAACGCAGTATTTTGCATATGATGTTAAATATACTATAGTAAAAATATACTATAATAATATTTATAATATTCTGTCGAGGCCAGTTGAGGCGGAGGGGTACAAATGCACAAACGTGACTAGTCGTGGGTTCAATCCTCACTTCAGGGAATGAGATATTTTATATTTTCATTTCGTCACTCTAGTGTCCAGGTAAAGCGCGACGTTGAGTCCACCACTCAACACGCGTTGCCTGCAGAATTCGGCGGAAAACGGGGAACGCAGTGTCTTAACACTAGGTTCCCTCTGCCTACCGATGTGAAGTTGATTTAATACTTAATAATCTGTGTCACTGTTCAAACAAACATAACTTAAGAGTAAACATAATACAATGGAATGGTCCAGCAGCACTTTTACATACATATGTATGTAAACAAACTTTACAATATTTATTTAGGGTCGATACGTTAAGCTTTCCTTTAACTTTTCAAGAGCTATTAAAAATGTCACTTTAACAAACCTTAGCCCCTGTTAAGTTGGTATCTTTTATCTTTATGTTTCTTTATAATCTATTAGGCAAGAGTACGAAGAGATTTTGTGCCAGCTCCACGCTCTATTTCAGATTGGAAGACACTCCGTACAATGAAAAGAGAGAAGGACAAAGACACTACACTCGATTTTGAGAATTTAGCTTTGGACAACGGAACTAAATACAATTAAAATGACTCGTAACTACAATCGAGTGGTTAACAAACCCACCAACAAATGTTTCCTACAAAAAGATAATTTTGATACTTAATTTTATCTAACTTCACGCTCGCTACAAAGACGGAGAACCTGGAAAACCTGGGTACCTGGGAAAATAGTGCTAAAACACTCCGTTCTTCACTTTCCGCCAAATTCTTGAAGCATTACGTGTTCAACGCGGAGATTTGCCTTGTTACCAGAGCAAGGTAATGAAATATCAAATATTTAATTCCCTCGAGTGGGAATCGAACCCAAACCCGCTACTAATACAGTCGCAAGCTGCGCTACAACGGCTTGTACGGACATTTAATACATAAAATACATATTTACAATTAAAGTTGGTTGTAAGGCTATAGTTAAAGTTGTGTATTGTGGCGCAAAGGAAACTGAATATGTTATTATTATAATATGTAATACTGACTCTGTATTCTGTGACATAGTTTATTTGAATTTCATAAGAGCTTGCAACCACTGTATTATTATGCGAGTACATGTTTGAATTTTATAAAATTTTTTTTTCAGCTTCACGCTGTATCCCCCATATAGCTGGATACGCAAAAGGGAAACTATTGCCCGCATGGGTCAGGAAGCTAGTGTTTGACACACCGTACCCTATTTTTGTATATACGATATTTTATTAAGTCTCAGTTGTGATTATTTCTATCATATATTAGTATGTTAAGGTATAAAGAAGGCCGTTATGGCGCAGCGGCACAAGGGTTTGAATGTAACGCGACGGTTGTGGGTTCGATTCCCACTCGAGGAAGTGAAATATTTATTTACGTTTACATTTCCATTTCTTTGCTCTGGTGTCGAGGCAAAACGCGGTGTTGAGTTCTGCCACTCAACACACAATACCTCCAATATTCGGCAGAAAGTGGTAAACGGAGTGTCTTAACACTAGGTTCCCTCTGCCTACTCTGCTGTGTGCGGGATACACTGTGAAAGATATATAGGCAATATTTTGTTATAATTACTGCGCGTAATTATTAACGAAAATTGTAATAATAATACAGTGCGCACAAATGTTATCATTAGGATGCTCATTAGTGTTTCTTGCATAATGTTCATGTTGGTATGGAGGCCACTCGTGATACAACGACACAAGCCTTAGACTGTAAACGCGACGTGTTGTGGGTTCAATTCCCACTCGAGATAATAAAATATTGAATATTTTTTTATTTAGTTTAGTAACGGCAGTGTTGAAATGGGAACGAGGTGTCTTAACACTAGGTTGCCAGGTTTTCTCTGTCTACCGGGATACAGCGTTAAGCAAAAAGAACATGCATTAACTTTTAGCATAACCAAGATTAACGGAACTTTAATTTACTCTAAGAACGTCGTGGCACAATGGAACAACATCTGACTGTAATTGCGATGGTAGTGGGCTCAATCTTCACATAGGGGGAATACATTTTTATAAAGTAAAGTAGAACAGTGAGAGAGTCACGTTGCCAGCAATGGCGACACGCATGGGCAGACTCGACCGGATCATTACCACCCCCGGCATTTAAAACCAGCGTGAAGTAGTGGCTTTATGCCACTGCGTTTCGCATTAGGTAATGCCGGGCTCCGGCGCCAAACCACCTCAAAAGCTGGCAACGCACTTAGTAGCTCCTCTGGTGTTACGCGGTGTCGTGGGCGGCGGTGATCACTATCAGGTGACCCGTACGCTCTTGTGCCATGCTTTTTCCATAAAAAAAAAATGCTACGTTGAGTTCTGCCATTCAATGCTTTAATACGAAACGTAAATAACAGAATGTATTGACACTATATTCTCTCTGCCAATCCTAGCAGGATAAAATGTAAACCTAAAAAACAATTACAAAGCTTTAACATAGCATAGCATAGCATACGCGGTGGACAGATGAAATTTTTCGATTAATAATATAGAAGGATGGTATCTCATCTCACTCGTAGCGTAGCAGGTTCTTCCTGTAAATTGTTTGTTTGCCGTCATTTGCCGCGAGAAGATTGTAGTTATTCACAAGTGATCTTCGGTCGTAACATTGTAATAACAAATAAAGATATTCGAGTCCATTAGAGATACGGAGAACTTATACGAGTATATCGCCTGTCTATTAACTTTTTGTGAAGAAGATCGAAAATCTATCATATATAATATAATATACCATAATTATGGGATAAAATACCTAATTTATTTTATTTAAATCAATTGGTTTAAATAAAAAAATCTATAGATATCCTCCGACTGCCGTTGTACATACAAAAATAGTCCAGTAGATTTTTTCTTGAGTTTCAGTCAGTATTCCGCAAATAACTGAGTAGGCAGACCTGAGAACCTTATCTTAAGACATTCTTCTCCCATTTAGATACTTCCGGTCCCCAATTTCCGCCAATCGTTATCAACGCGAGGATATGAAACATTTAATATTTAATTACCTCAAAAGGGAATCGAACACACAACCAGTCACATTTACAATCATACGCACATTAACAAGAATAGAACCAAATTTAGCCACCTTGTGAATTTTGCAGAAATGTTTACATAAAACTTCACGGGCTACCACAACAAATAAAACATTCCCAAGAGTCAGTCAAGCGCCGCAAATGTCACAATGACCCTTCAAACTGAACATCTCTACGGATTCTGTTTAGACATTGAATGTTTCTTGATTGGACCGTTGTTTTGGTATTTAGATACTAATCGATGTCTTATGACGTCAAAAAGTGGTATAACCACTAATTTTATTATAATTATAAAAATCGTATATTTTTATAATATAATTGATAACCTCCTTTTCTTACAGAAGTCGGTTAAAAATGAATGAGATACTTTATATGTTATGATCTTCTTCATTACATCTTGGGTGGTAGATATATATGTGTGTAAATAAATTTAGCTTCCATTGTACAGAATTCGAACCTGTCACTATAATTTATGAGAAGGACTGAAACAATTAACAAGTGCACTATGAAGTTATAAAGATTAATGTTTCAATAAATATTTATTGAGAACAATATTCTTAAATACTAGTGGGCCCGCGCGAGGCTACGCGCGCTTGGAATACAAACGTTAATAAAGATATTCATAACTAAAGATTCTGTCACTTTAACAAACAGTTGTATAAAATAACTGTTACGGTAATTAGCAAATTTGTTGAAGTAAGTACTTTAAATTGCCATAACTTTTTTATTTATGTACCGAATGTAAAAAAATAAATCCTATATGTTTTCGGAAAATTGCCAATTCTTGCCAGAAACCAATAGTGAAAACCGCATCTAAATCAGTTTAAACGATTCTGAGATTAGCGATAACAAACGCACAGACAAACAGACAAAAATTTTAAATATCATTGTTTTGGGTTCTATTACGTTAATAAAGGTAATAACATTTTTTTTTTCAAATATCTTTCAAGTACAGACATAGATACTCTTACAATTTTACTATAAGTATAGATTTAAAATGAACTGACTCTGCGTCTGGGCCGACTTTGCCAAATATTGCACTCATTTAACCAAAATACTACAATGGCCGCTTATATTGCACCACTATCACGTACTGTCAATAAAATGAGAAGAAATATACATTATTACATTTGTTTAAGTAACAATTTCAAGTCCTTATTTCCTTGTGTTCTTGCATAGTTGTTGCTGGAATGACCCTAGGATTCTTTGTTACTATTTAAATAATAACATTCTCTTTACTTTATAACATAACTAAAGGAATCTTCCAATGTGTGTCCTTACAATTTAAACTACGTACTTACAGAAAACTATT
>DWGR01003274.1:0-12392 GCA_018247715.1 Heliconius burneyi | reverse complement strand
TAAGTGTTTCGGAGCACTTTATTTTATTTTTTACACAAAATTTGATGCAAATCCTTTGATCCATATTTTTCGATAGCAAGAAATCGCCGAGCACGCAAAACACTTATAACCTTTACGCCTCTCCCAAACAAACAAAAAATGCTATACACTTGAAACTTGGTACATATGTTCGGGAAGAGTGTACCAACATAACAAAATAAAAAAATCGATAATCGAAAGTACGTTGCCCGCCAAATTTGAAAAGCCACCTTACTTTTTGAACACACCTCGTATATAATATCAAAGTATATATACTTTGAACTAGCGGCTTTCACACGAAACGTTACCCCCACTTTTAAGACTATTATTTTTAGAAATTAAGCACAAATTTAAGTTTTCAGATTTTTTCCTAAGCTAGTATATACAATCTGTAGAAGCTAGGTGCTAAATTTCATAATTCTTGGCAACTGGAGGTACCCTATGAACTTTGATTCTCTTTACAATGTATATATACGCGTTTTTTGCGATAGAAAAGGCCATATCGTTTTAAAGTAGCCGTAGAACTGATGTGATTTCAACTTAATATCTCCATCTGGTATGCTTATATACCATCATCCGTTCTCAATAAAGAAGAAGAGAGAATAGAATTTGAACCCTGCAACATGCGGGATAAAGCGTAAAGTTTTAGAATATCTAGATTTACACTAATTTGATCAAAAAATAATGGTAGATCAAAGTTAACTAGGAAAACGTATCTCTATGTAAAACCGTCTTACCTTTACATGCGGCGGTAGTACAAACAAACAAGTCACAAATTAATAGTGATAATAAAATGTCCCGTGACCACACACGCGGTGCAGTGTGGTCGCACGCTGGGATCTTTACTTAACCCTTAATTAGTCAAACGGGGTCTATACCCACCCAATTATATGTAAAAAAAAAATCAGCTTCACGGTGTATCCCGCACACAGCATGATAGGCAGAGGGAACCTAGTGTTAAGACACTCCATTACTATGTATTTTCCTAAAACGTTAAATTCCTTTGAAAACTTACTATAAACATAACTTCAACGTATTACTGAGATTGATTAAGAATTATTTATACATATACCAGATATTTATATTGGTTTAAATACCTCGTGGGAATAAAATATCCTTTTTTTTCAGCTTCACACTGTATCCCGCATAGATCAAGATAAGCAGAGGGAATAATAGTATTAAGATACTCCATTCCTCCTCCATTGTTGGGAGGGGGAACTAAAAACCGCGCTTTAATTTGTTACCAGAGCGAAGAAAGAAAATATTAATACAAAATAATTCATTTTCTCGAGTGAGACTAGAACCTTCAACCATCGCGTTTACAGTCACTTGTGACACTATGCCACGACTTGCCTCTCAGCGTATAAAATATTCGGCTCGAGTAAATAAGGGTTAAAGCGTGTGTGGTTAATCTTTGACAATAAAAAGTTGTTAATAAAACGGAGAGCGTGTTAATTTCTAAGCAAGAGGGCTACAGAAGAAATAAAAGAAAAATAGTTTTTTTACGATCACTATAAAAAATTACGAAATATGTTTGTTACTTTCAATTAAGAATTCATTCCAGTCATGGCGCAAGTGAACAAGTGTGTGGCTGTAAGTGCGACTGGTCGTGAATTCGATCACCACTCGAAGCAATTAATATTTATTTCTTCGCTCTGGTGTTGATGCGGAGCGCGGCGTTCAGTTCCGCCGCTCAACACGCGGAATGGCTTAATACTAGACCTACCCTGCTATGAGCAGGATGAGGAGGATTTTAATTATTATATTGTTTTTTTTTTTAATTTATCCGATAGGCAAGTGCTACTAAAATGTTTTTGTTATTCTCTAAAAAAAAAGTTATTTTATAGTACAATCTCATTTTTTTTAATTATATGGATATATATTTTAAATATCACTTAACTGGAATTAGAAATTATAATCATTATCGCTTCAATACATCACCTAAATATTTAACTTTAAAGAAAAAACGAAAAACAGGGAACAGAGTGGTTTTACGAAAAAAATTTTTGCCTACCCCGCAAATATCAAGAAAGCGGGAAACAGCGTGAAGCTACAATAAACCCAACACAAGTTAAATAAAACATTTATGGTTATATTGTAAGGAAAGGAGTGTAATATCAATCCAATGAGAATAGCACACCATTTATACTCCCATAACAGCTACCATTACATTATAAAGGCTAGAACAATTGGTCTTTGTTTCTTATAAAAGTTATCGCATAGGTTTTGCTGATTTCGCGTCGGCTAATATTGTTGTTTTTAATAAATATTTACTTTATATTTATAAACTGATCCGTGACGAACGTGAGTTCAATTCCTCTTGGGGAATGTTTTTAATATTTTGATTACCTCGCTCTGGTAAGCAGGCTAAAAGTGGCGTTGAGATCCACCGCTTATCAACTCGGTGGAAAGTGTAGAACGGAAGCGTGTTAATGTGAACGGAGTGTCTTTATACTAGGATCCCAGGTTCCCTCTGTCTACACCGCTATGTGTGGGATATAGAGCGAAGTTAAAAAAAAAACATAAGTTGTCACCCTCAACGTCCTTTGTGTGGCTTGTATGATGTAATTTGTAAGATCTCATTTTTCCCATTCCAGTTGGTATTTCGTCCCTTATATTTTTTTTAGTAAATATCAGGTCGGCGCAGCGGCACAAGGGTGTGACTGTAACGCGACGGTTCTGGGTTCGATTTCCACTCAAGGAAGAGAAATATTTATTTACGTTTATATTTTCATATCTTCGCTATGGTGTTGGAGGTCTGCAAAGCGCGGCGTTGAGTTCTGCCACTCGACACGCAATGTCTCCAGAATTCGTCAGAAAATGAAACGGAATGTATTAACACTAGGTTCTCTCTGCCTACCCTGCTTTGTGCGTGAAGCTGATATAATTTAATTTAATTTTTAACATAACATATAAAAACATCGTCTCTCATTCCCGTAAGTCACAAAGTTTTTGAAATATGGGGATATTTATAAAACACTGTCAACTTTGAGATGACTTATTGATAAATAAGGATCTATAAGTGAAAATAGCATCTCAAAATCATTCTCAAGAGCGATCTCAGAGTTGGATGCGGTTTATAAGTACGGGCCTAAGTAACGAAAGGTTTATATAGTATTATGTAGAGATTTTTGTAGCTCATTTGGTGTAGAATTATTTTATTTTGAATTTATTGTATTTCTTCAATTTATTTCAAATATCCATAATACAGCTGTAGAGGAAAAAGCACAAAGAATCTCAACCACTTCAAACTTTCGCTTATTATTTATTGATTTTAATGAACTGTAACAGTCTTATCATATTACTAGCCATACTACTCAATATGGCAATTACATTATTGAGGCTGACGTTACCAGCGATAAACTCGAAGAATAAGATCACGTTTTCAAAAGTTGCCCGTAATGAATACAATATGTCACTATTTTAACCTTTAGACCAGTGAACAAAATCTAAAACGCTGTAACGCAGAAACTACCGGTTTTTAAATCATACTAATACATTTGATGACTAAATGCTCGACATTCACCTTAATCAAACTGCTGAAGTAACATACCACATCTAAGTGTGCTGTTCATTTACTATTCTTTAAATATATATCCTTTTCAACAGTTAAATAAGAGTTTTAGCAATAATACTTTCTTATATAAATCGACTAAAAGTAAATTATACATAATTTCTTTAACCATTTAAAAGATAAACGATAATGTTCGTATACTACAGGACTATTATCAATCAATTTAATATGTTAGCTCACCATCTACTCTTAAATTAATAGCAACGCTATTTCTATATTTATTACTTTAATGAAATATCTACGTTAACATTCATTTATTTTTTTATTTATTTTCCGTTTCCATGTTACTTTTAAGTTTTTGTTTTTATTTAAAACATTTTATTTTACTTTGAAACACATCAGAACTTTTCAATTTTAATAAACTATATTTTGAAAGCTCTAGTTATTTCTTTTTGTCTCGAATAAGTTATTTTAGAATAAGTTTACCACTATTATCGTTAAATTCATGTAATCCTAATAAAACAAAATATTCTTTACACAGTTCTAACCCTTTTTCGTCTTCTGCAAGCTATTAATCGTTGTAATCTGGCTCATTTATCATCATCATAGAAGATGCTAATTACATCTACTATTGCTATATTACTAAACGTTGTTTGATGCTTTAACTTTATAAGACCCCTTTTTTATTTTACTAAATGATAATACGATAAATTATAATTTTATTTTGTTATCATTTTAAAAGTGTCGTGAGTCTAAAACATTATAAATATTTGTTCCGTATCAGCATGACCTAATTAAATATATATTAGACACTACAAGCACTTCCGTTATTGCTGAAACGCCATCAATAATAGTTTGTATATCATAATTACTAATCGTCGATTTACCAAAAGCTATGGAAGACTCGGTTCTACCTTTATTTCACTTAATATACTACGGGCCTTTTGTTGCATCTTCATAAATATTTTTTTTTTACTTCTTAGTTTAATGAAAGAATTCAAAGCAATGCCGCTTACGAGATACGTTCATTGTATTACTTTATTTTTTATTACATTTTCACTGACTTCATCTGTGCGATCAACTTTTCTACAGACTTTAACAGAGTAAACTATAATATGACATTTAGCTCAGCATTACATTGGTTATAAACGTAGTTGTTTTTTTTTTAATTATAGCGACTAGTTCGACCGCTGTGATAATAATTAAGATTCAAAAGTCTTTCGAGACGTGTTCTTTTCCTACTTCTTACAATTTTTTTTTTTAAATCTTGATATCTTATCAGAATTTTGTTACCATATTGTGCCGCTTCTGCACTTCTAACTGAGAACTAATATTACTGTTACTATTAAAAATGCTCGTACCTTCATAACGATGCTTACTTCAAGGAAGATGATTTTCAGACTGACGACGTACTGACTCAATCCATCAAAAACGTCACTTTCTATAACCATTCCCTCACCTTTTATAAATAATTATGTGGGTATTAATATTTTATTTTCCGTGAAATACCGTCACACTGACAATTGTCTTACAATTGGAAGAAAAGTGCATATATAAAGTTAACAAACCCTTTCAAGTCGGGTGTGATAATGACACAAATGGTTTAAGCCTAGTAAATTTAAAAAAAAAATAATCCATCAAAATAGTTCAGTGTAAAACATTCGCAAAGGTGTTTCGCTGTTATGTAAACTCAATGTAATTTAAGCGTACCGAGTTTGAATTAAGGATTTTAAATATTATTACGTTATCGTACACTTGTTGCTTGTAATTCAAGCATTTACATAATCTGAAATCTATTACCGATAGATAATATAATCTATAGAAGCTTTCTGACAATATAGTAAATGTAGATAGGAAATTGAGCAAAAGGTTATTAATGTAACCCAACGGTTGTGGATTCGATTCCCACTCTAGGGGATGCCAAGACAAACCCAGCGTTGAGTTGCGCCACTCAATACGCAATGCCTCGAAAATTTGGGTGAAAAATGGGGAACGGAATGTCTTAACATTAGGTTCACTCTGCCTACCCTGGTATATCGATTCAGCGTAAAACTTATTATGATTTATAGACAAGAAATGACAGTCATAACATAAATGACAAAAATTGGCCCCTTTCCAGTGTAGTAGATAAAGGTAACTCTAAGATAAATCTTGAGATGCTGTTCTTATAGTCTACGAATGAAAAGAATGCAGAGAGAACCTACTTAGGTAGAAGTAAGTCCGAGAAATCCAACGTCTGACTGTATCTGACAGATCAATCTATCAGGCCATTTCGGATCATTTTACACTGGAAAATAATGAACAGGGGGTTTTCTATATATGCAACTGTAATATAGTTAAATAAATGAAATGGAAATAAAAAACATAAAAGTTTGAGAAACAAAAGAATTTCTTTGTTTACATTTTGTCTCATGCCATAATGAATAGGGTATACGAGTAGGTTCCCCCTAGGCCTGAAATCCCGAGTGGCTGTAACTAATAACTTTGCCGTCGTAACAAGAAAGTTTTTTCATATTACTATTTTATAAGTATGGCTTACATAGAATTAGTTATGGTCTTTCTTTATGACGGCAGAATAACACTTCTGTCATCGTGTCATTGTTGTTCCATGATGGTCCAAAACGATGCCCTTGTGATCTCAAGGAGTGCCACGGCGTCCCCTGAGATGGTGGCGCCCGTGTACATCGCACACCGCCCCTTTACTCAATAATAATCATATAATTACATAACGTCATTACTTCTATAACAGACATGTATTATATTAAAACACATTTTACTAATAATAATAACTAAATTTATTAAATAACATATAGAATTAAGGTAACCATAATTAATGAGGTATCTGACATTTTCTGCACCTTTGTGTCTATTTCTCTTATATTTAGCAACATGCGGCAACGTTATTGCAAATGCTATTTTTACGCAATAGGTAATTTGCATTATGCCTGAGGGCAGATTATGGATATTTGTTATCTGTCTAACTAAATGTATGTGGTTTATATATAATCTGTGGTGTTACGGATATGTACTTAAATGCCTGTAATATTTTTTAAATGCCTGTGACTTTTTTTTATTTTAAAATAATTTTCTCCTAGCTAGAAAGAAACAATTTGGGCTTATTACCACTAAATTCTCATTTCAATTTTATTCTTAATGGGATATTTTGAGTATAGCCTTTAGTTGTACACTACATAGTAAACCTTAACTACAAATCAATAACAAAACAGCCAACGCCCCGATCAAAATCAAAAATAATACTATATATTTTTTTTAGCTTCACGCTGTATCCCGCACATAGTAAGGTAGACAGAGGGAACTTAGCCACACTCCGTTCACCACTTTCTGCCGAGAACTCCACGCCGCGCTTTGCCTCGACACCAGAGCGAGGAAATAGAAATATAAACGTAAACAAATATATCACTTCCTCGAGTGGGGATCAAACTCACAACCAGTCGATTTTGCAGCGCACGAAATCACACCCTTGTGACGCTGCGCCACGACGACCTCAAACTCAATAATACTATATAAATAATAATAAGTCTCATCAAAGAGAAATCCAACCTGCAACAATAATTTACAATCAAGTAATTATGCTAAAACATCTTCAAGTTATAAAAGAATTAATTTATATTACTTAATTAAAAGTTAAATTGGTTTTAAAAAAATATACGTCACGGCTATTAAGTCAGAAAGTTAGCATAGAAATAATAAACACACTGATTACGAAACACTGCTACGCTACTCTCTTAAACCCAGTATCAAAATTACTGGACTGGATACTGGCAGGTCACATAAAAAGAATGGAAATCCCCCGGAGAGCGTGGATAGGGGACAGTGGACAAAGCGAACGAAAAAAACAGGTAAGCAGAGCCCATTGGCTTGGCACTCCGTTCTCTCTGACTACCTCGTTGTGATACAGCTATGATTACGTTACACTGACTCATCATTAAGGAAAATGCATTATAATATTATGTTAAATAATAGGAACGGTATAAAATATTAACGTAACATAAATGCTGTTAGAGTACAATATTAAGGCGTTGTTTTTTTTCTCACCTTCGTTTGAAATAAAAGAATCAAAGTGATTATGTCACAAATTGTTGTTTTCCCCTAAAACTAATTCAAAGTCACAACCTTTGCGTACATAATTCAGTTAATTAAATTTAGTACTTAACTATATATCTCTCTGAGCTTGTATAATTTTTCTCAATCGGCACCGATTTTTATAAAATTTTAAATTTAGATTCTTTAAAATATTACATTGGACATGTGTTTCACGGTTTATTAGAATTCACCCCTAAGGGTAATAAGTGGGCGAAGTTGCGCGCGTCCACTAGTATAATATATGTATTAAAAATATATTGTGACTGCAAAAGCGACGTCTCTGGGGTTTCGGACGGTTCTGGGGTCCGGCCCTGGAGATGATTCTGGAATTTCGGACGGTTCTAGAATTGCGGATTCGGCGAAAGATAGGGAAAGGAAATGTCTTATTTTTTTTTTAATTTAATATTTTAATACACCAATATGATACACCTTATAAAAAAAATAAGAAAATAAAATATTGGTGTAAAGTCCCCTGGTTGTTAGGTTTGTGCGGGATAGAGGGTGAAGCTAAAAAATATAAGGCACAGAAGGAAAATAACATCCAACAGTAAGCAACACTACAACTGTCAAGCAAATTTGACAGCTGTCGCTTACTGTCATCTGTCAATTAGCGAAATTTCACTTTAATAGGCCGGTTTTAGAAAATGTATTAAATGTTTTATTAAACTTGTCCTTGTTAATAATAAATAGTAGAATATGTAAACAATCAGTTTATAATCATATAATGATAATATTGTGACGCAACATTTCGTATTAGCGGTATGAATCAAAATTCCTCTTACGTTTTGTAGTATAATAACTTGTGAGTCACGAATAGTGTTTTCCCACATGAGATAATTATATTGTAAATTATACTCGACGTGCGAGGCAGTGTTTGTGAAAAATGATGAATAAACTGAAGCTGTTTTGGTTGAAAACCAATCGCTGGCATCGAGGTTAGTTGGTTTAAATATTATTTATTTGTCTGTTTACATCGACGGCAAATATTTTAATTAAAGATTTTTATTTACTTTATTATTTCGTATTTCTTCATTATTTTATGACTATATATATTGCATTACTAAGTTCGTTACATAACATAATTGTGAAAAACAGGCAACTGATAAAATTGTTTGCAAGATAATAAGTGAAAAGAAATTTTATAAAAAAGATATTCCATCTTTGCTTCAGTTAGTGTTAAGATTTCTATGTTCCCCACACTTCCCACACCTCATAACATGATGCATGGTATAAGTTCACACCACACTTTCTTCTATCTGAGCTTGAAATTGGATGTAGTTCAAAAATAATCATTTCCCTAAGTGAGACTCAAACTACGAACATCACACTTATAGTCTGGTCTCAGCAAGTTTGTACTGGTCCCAGCAGCCTCGATAATATTTTTTCTATAATTTCAGTACTCTTCATATTCCTAGTAGTAGAACTGAAGCTTCTACCAGGAGGACAACTTGGCTTTCAATGCAATGATCCAGCATTATCACACCCTTACACCGGTGATACTGTCAATTGGAAATGGCTTATAGGAATCACTTTGTTTTTGCCATTTGTTGTTGTAAGCAAGTCTTTATTTTATATACTATATATATATATAAAGAAAACATCTCCATCCTTTAAGCAATTAGCATCAAGACACTGTACTGTGCTTTGCTATGCATTTTAATTCTTATTATATATATAAAGCTATATTTCTTAAATGGGCTGAAAGTGGGGAGTAGAGGGAAAAGTCCTTTAATTCTTAGTGATTGCTTCAAGTTGTATCCCGCACACAGAAGAGTAGGCAGAGGAACCTTGTGTTAAGACACTCTGTTCTCCACTGTCTGCTAAATTCTGGAGGCATTGTGTGTTGAGTGGTGGAACTCAGAACCTCAGAGTGAAGAAATTAAAATATAAATTTAAATAAATAAATATTTCCTTTCCTCGAGAGGAGTTTGAACACGTAACCAGTCAATTTTGCAGCAAACTTTGTGTCCCTACGTCATAACAGTTGCTCTTTCTTTCGCAATGTATAAATTAATGTTTAAAATGTTAATGTGGCTGTCATGGTGCAGCAGCACAAGAGTGTGAGTGTAATACAATGGTTGCATGCAATGCATTAAATGCAATGATCATGTAATACTCACTTGGTAAAATAAAATATTTTTATTTCTTCAGTTTCAAAAGTGTAAGAATGGTAATCTTTATGTATTTAATTGTTTGACTTATTTTCATTGCAAATTTTTAAACAGATTTTGTGTAATCTAAAGTCTAATGATCAATGACAGAAAATGGTAGTTTTGAATTTTACTATCATACAGATAATTTTTTTTATAAAAAAAATTCTAGCTTAAACAGAGAAGAATGCTGCATTGGTCTAAAAATACATAAACTATAAACAAATATATTTTAATTATTTTCCTAAAAAAAGTACTTGTATTTCAATAATTATCAAATCCTTCAGATGATGATAGTGGAGAAACAGCAAGAGAAATCAAAACACGCCAAAGAAAATGCCTTATGGTGGTACAAGGAGTATTTATATGGATTCCTCATAAACCTGACGGTAGTGCAATGTATCAAGCTTGTAGTGGGTTCACCGAGACCCCATTTCTTTGACACTTGCAGCCCTAAAGAAGCGTTGACGTGTGAAACGTAAGTTTGAAAATTAGTTTCTTAGTTTTATTCCCTTTTGTAATAAATGAAGACGAAAATATTCATTTGTTGAAAAAATTAACCATTAGTACAAAAAATATGTTTAAAATGTATACTTGCTGCAAAAAATATGACAAGTTGGCCTTGAATTGAGCAAAATGCGTCAGTAATATAATTATTGTTAACCCATTTTGCTTCTAACGTTCATATGTCAAACTCTATTTGTTGAATAAGATTATTCACTAGATTTGTAAAATTCTTAATGATCCATCATGGCACACTCGCACAAGCTGTTAAACTCAATGGTTGTGGGTATGATTGTTACTCAGGGAAAAAGAATTATTATTGACTAATGTTCTCATATCCTCACTCTGGTACCAAGGCAAAACCGCGGTGTTGAGTTCCGTTAATCAACACACAATGTCTCAAAATCTCTTCAGAAAGTCGGGAATGGAGTGTCCTAACCTGAGGTTTTTTCTGCCTACATTGTTGTATATGGGATACAGTGTAAGGCATAAAAATAATGATAGTGTATTAAAGCACTTAGTTAAGTGTTAAGTCTCTCCATTTCTCCACTTTCCGGCTATTGATAGATAGTTGTTTTGATTGTAAGTAAAACTTAAAATCTCATTCTATTAATTACTTACATTTATATATAAATACTCTTGTGACTTTCCTTAAATGCATGTTGTAGTTGATATGATTTATACATATATCGGTGGGGCACTATTTTGTTTTATTCTATGCGAGAATATATCAATGGATAGATTTAAATTAGATTCTACATATAAAATTCTCCTATTATATTTATTAATAGATCATAGATAAAGTTCTAAAAGATGTTAATACAAGTTTGAGGTTCTAAATATGCTTTTTGAAACACAATGCCAATGTTTCAGTTTTCTGGTCTATAGCTTTAGTATTTTAATCAAATCCTATGATAGCCTTTAGAACTTTAAATTCAATGACAAAACGTCATTGACATGAGAGATTAAATCAATTGTAAATTTAAATGTGAAATCAGCCTTTTTGAACTTCAAATTCAATTTTAAAAAAGCTAGTTATTACAAAATGCGTCTTTACACATCTATACATGTGATTTCAGACCTACATCTGTTTTTTCTTTTTCACACACGGGATGTCACATCCACACATGTGACGTCACAAATGTGTGATCGCACATCCACACATGACATTACAGATTCACACTTGTGATCTTCTCAAGTTCACACATGTAAACACCTGCACATGAGTATTCTTTTTCTTATTATTATGTTCTTTGTTCATTTACTGTGTAGGAAACTAAATTTCCTTAACAATATGTACTTTCCGCCTACTCTGCTATTTAGAGAAAAACAGTACGGTCGACGACGAGTCGCGGAAACTCCTAAGTTAGCTGTAGATGTAGCTGCGCAAATTTGATTTCAGATTTTTTTCTTACTTATGATAATTTTTATTCCCAAGTTATCAATGCTCAAAAATTCAGAAAGTCTACCTCTCGTTAGAAACTAAAAAAAGTTAAATCTACACTTAATTTCTAATTGTCCAGGTCTGAATTCGTATCGAGCTACACCTGCACCAAGGCGCACTGGCTAAACCAGTCGGATAGAAGCTTTCCTTCTGGACACACATCCCTTGCTGTACACGCTGGCTTGTTTATTATAGTGAGTCCTACTAATATATATTTTTTCAGGTTAAAACACGGTAGGCAGAGGGAACATTATGTTAAGATACTCTCCTCCCTATTTTCCATTGAATTTTCGAGGCATTGGGGGAACTCAACGCCGCGCTTGTGCCTTGGTAGAGCCAGAAAATTTAATTATTAATAAATAATAAGTTTGAGAGAATAGATGGATGCATGTTCCACTTTCACAGTATAAGGACAGAGTAATGTCTCAGACCTGAAGCTAAGAACTTCGAACAAACTGAACACTTGAGTTGTGTCTCCTCTATCATTAATTATAATATTCCTTCCAGTACTACCTCCACAAACGAGCTTCGAATATGAACCTGCGACCCATCACCGTCATCCAGCTGTGTACACTACTGAGCACAGTGTTCTGTGCTGTCTCCCGTATGACGGACCACAGGCACCACTGGTGGGATGTGTTGGCCGGTTTCGGTATAG
>DWGR01003273.1:0-12393 GCA_018247715.1 Heliconius burneyi | reverse complement strand
TTTTAAACGATTATTTTATTATTTATTTTGTTTGAAAAAATAACTTTTTCATTTTTGGGAATTATTTTTTTTCTGAATTATATTAGGCTTTTATAGAGTAGTTAAAACTGTGGTTTCATTTAAAGTGATGCGTTCAATTCCAGCCTGTATATATAACAAAACAGTTAAAATATTTTGTCTGTACATTAGGTGTTTTTGACTGAAATGGATAGAGGGACATTTAAAAAGAATAATAGAAAGCAAAAATTTTTTTTTAATTTCTTGTCTGTCTGTATGTATCGTCACGCTAATCTTTGAAAGTACTGAACAGATTTCCATTAAACTTTTACCAATTGCTTTGTTTTAACTGAACTTAACGTGTAAAGTTAGTTTGATCAAAATCGGTTCATTAAAAAAAAGTTATCCGGAGCGGAATTATAATTGTGTGAATATTATTTTCATATGTACAATTGTAGAAACAATACTCAATTACAATAACACAAAGAGATGGCCATTTAAATATTATTGAAACATTTCAAAATTGATTCCCGTGACGTCCATATTGTATGGACCTGACTATGACAAGCTATCATCATCAGTTATAGTTGAACACAATATCAATTTTCAATAATTTTATAGAAAGCATGGACTTTCGACTGGTGTACCAAGTAAGCTCTATAAGGAACGAACGGTAGAGAAGCTATCTTAAGAGATCGTAACACGCATATATTACCGAGATTCACTTCACGCTGTTTCCCGCACATAGCCGAGTAAGCAAAGCGAACCTAGCGCTACTTTGATTTAACGATACTGAAGGGAATCAAAAAATATTGTATCAAGTAATTTCTTACAATGAGGTTCGTTATACAATGGTTTGTTAGGGACCGTCAGCTCCCTTAGATTAGTCTAATTTGTCTCCAGTCGCGGCTTCATGTCGCGGCTGGGTTGCTTAGCATAGGTGAAATCCCAGTCCGCTCGACGGCCGCAAGCCGAGGTTCGAGTCCCGCAGGGGGCGCCCTTATAGTCGTCGACTTCCTCACCGGCAACTACATAGTGCTTGCATTTCCTCCCACAACCCCCCCCCCTCCCCCCTTATTTTTGCCAAGGTTAAAAAATATATTCACCTCAGCTTTTTCGTTTATCATGTGTTTACGTGTTTACATTACTGAACGGCGAACGCCAAACAATAACTTACTCTTACGAAATTTTATTTAACAAGTCTGGAACTGTCGAGATATGAATTTAATAAGAAATTGAATGTAGTAAACTGATAGGATTCGTTATAAGTTAATGAAGTTAATTAAATAGAGTTAAATAATACTTTCTTTTTATATTTTGCAAGGATTGGAAATTCGTTATAAAAGGTTTTGAACAACTGTATTCGTTAAACTGGCCGTAAGAGCTAACACAAAATATATCTCATATTTTGCATTAGATCTTACGGGCAGTTTAAGGGGGATTTCAAGAAATACGTTCAATCGAGGAAATTGTTATATTGAGTTTCCTTACATTAAGGTTACACTGTATTATTTTCAGCTTCACGCTATATCCTTCACACAGCAGGGTAGGCAGAGGGAACCTAATGGTAAAACACTCTGTTTCCCATTTACGCTCGTATTCTGCAGGCATTGGAGAGCTCTTTACAATTTTATATTCGAAAAATAATAGTTCAAGAATTTAAAACTTCAAATGACATTGAATTTTGTTTGTTGATTGTACTAGGACCTTGGTACCAGGTATGTATTTTCTTTTTACTTTATACTTTTAATTATATTTAATTTATTTATCAAATTCTATGATGTCATATCACATTAATTTACTAGTAATTTAAATTTATCTTTCTCATTATACTAATAATTACAATTTGTTTTATATTTAGCACTGGTAAGTACGTGTACATAATGTGTATGTACATAAAAATTATATCGAAATGATATTTTTGTAAATGACTCATGTTTATACAGTTTATTTTTAGTAAGACTCAGAGAGTCGACAGAGGAAACCTTTATTCCATTTTCCAATATAGTGTTACTGCTGCGCTTTATCGCCCAGAACAGAAAAAATCTAAGAACTTAAATATCATCATCAATCATTCTAATGAGGATCGATTCCATAACTGATTGCATTAAATAAATTACAGATTAATTTAAAATAGGGTTAAAACAGAATTTGGAAAAACTGTTTGTAATCTCGGAGGCTACGTTTTTAGACTCATTCATTGTAAATAAATAAAAGTTTTAGAACCGCAGTTGATGTTTGTGTAAGCTTTAGATAGGTTTCTATCCGAAAGATTAGTTAAATTAGACATGAGATACATATAATTTATTGTTCTACTTACTCTCAAACACGGCTTTGCTCGCTAAAAAATTACATATTTATATTATAACCAAAAAAAATATTTTTGTATAAAAAGTATCCTATATCCTTTCCAATATCTCTAAATATAAGTGTTTAAATTTTCATTATAATCGGTTTAGTAGTTTTGGCGTAAAAACGTAACAAACAAACTTACATTCACATTTATAATATTAGTAAAGTAAGTATGATATATAACATGTTCTCTTTAAATATACAAGTGCTTCCGTTTTCCCTGTTCCGGTTACACTTAGATGTATCTTTAGCTCTACCTTGACTCCTGACTGCAACACCTGGCTTGTATAATAATTTAGTTGTACCTATAATTTTTTTTTTCATAATATATGATTCAAATAATCATTATTATTTTCGTTTTTTGTTACGTTAATTATACAGAAGATATTGTATTGTTTTAACTAATTATATATAATCTATCCTTGGATTACTAAAAACAGTCATCCACAGCTATAGAAATATACTTGTATAACAATAAAAGTATAAGGAACTTTAAAAAACAGAATTTTGTAGAATTTGATTTGAACGGAGTGTCTTAACACGAGGTTTCCTCTGCTGCGTGCGGCATACAACGTTAGGCTGGTTTGATTTAGATTTTTTTTTGAAGCAGTTCATAGTTACTTGTTTTTCATACTACTGACATGATAGTTGACCACAGTGTCATTTGAATTTTATTTTGTCTAGACACGTTTCGCGTAAATAGCAAGGTAGGAAGACCTGAGATATAGGACGAGACCCTGAAGTTAAGATATTCCGTTCTCCATATTCAAGACAATGCATATTAAATGGAAATTCATTGTCTTCAATATTGAACTGTAACCTATTTTGATTGAAGCCAGTCGTGGCGCAGGGGACACGACCACGACGCAGGCCAACGCCTGTTGACTGCCTTAGCATGCAACTAAGTACCCAGCTTCACTCTGCCTTCCCTGGTATATGCGGTATGCAGCATGAAGCTAAAAAAACACAAAATATATATATATTTTTCAACGGATGAGAGAAAGATCGAACCCACAACCATCACGTTAGACACTTTTCGGTTGCACCAATGGCCACTGAATCGTTGTCCATAACACTATCAAATGTATCTTTATATTCAATCTTAATTATTAAGATTAATTACAAAACGTTAACAAACAAATACCAGCAAAATAACCTATTTTACATCTTTCATGGAGTGTTTTCCGAAATCAATAAATCCCTGGAAGTTAAATATAGCCCGCTGATGTACTTATTACGGACCGTGCGCTTTGAGTTACTAATAGGTTTTTCTCTTTCCTAGAATTCGACTAAAAAGGCGCTTTGAAATATATTTTGTACATTATGAAACATAATAATGAAGTATTAACATTATTAATTTGTATATTAGATCTATTAATTGTTTATTAATAAATTATGATGTATTAGGCAGAGGAAACCTGGGGAACTCTGGGTTACGACACCGTTCCCTACTCTGCCGACTTCTTGAGGCATTGCGTGTTGAGTATAAACGCGACGGTTGTGGAATTGATTCCCATTTGATGATACTCTAGTAACAAGGCACAGCGCAGCCCTTCACTTTCCGCCACAAGTCTCGAAAATTCGAGAAAAAGAAAGTGGGAAACGGAATGTCTTAACACTAGGCTGGCATGGCCTACCTTAGCCCTGCTATATGCGGGATATAGCGTGAAACTGAAAAAGTATATTTAAAATATCTCTCCAATTGAGATTAGGATCCACTATCATCACCGTCATCATTCAGGTATCAGGCCTTAATGGATTAAACTAACCGAAATTAAATTGTGTCTTTTGTTGAGCATCGCCCAGGAATGTTTCTTTATGGAGTGAAAAAATATAAAATTAAAACAATTCAAAGTTGTGTTTACGGCCGCAAGCCTAGGCTTGAATACTGCAGGGGGTGCCCTTGCCACCGACGACATCCTTTCAAGCAGCCACGCAATGTTTGCTCTTTCTCAGAATTATGGAACAATTTATTCATAATTAAATATAAAATTTTTATAATTAATCTGTTAAAAAATCCTTTAAACCCTAAAATATTACTTATCTTTATTTACTTAAGCCTAAGTAAAGTTTTATATTATGACAAAAGAAAAGATAAAACGTCTCTTAAAGTACATGCTAACAATATTTGAGTCAGATAACGTATCACATTACTTTTTTGACAATGAGGTAGAAAGATATAAATTTTCAAGGCCACTCGTGGCGCAGGGACTAAAGCGTGAAACTGTAAACGCGACAGGTTGTGGGTTTGACTACCTTGAAATTAAATGTTGAATATTTTCATTTTCCTTGCTCTGGTAACGACGCAAAGTGCATCGTTGAGTTCCGTCACTCAACACGTAGAGGAAAGACAATCGGAAGCGACTTAATGGAAACGGAGTGTCGTAACACTAAGCAAAGTTCCATCCGCCTACCCCGCTATGTGCGAGATACACCGTAATAGTATAAATTTATAAAAATCGATTCCCACTCGAAGTAGTGAAATATTTATTTACGCTTATATTTCCATTTCTTCGCTCTGGTATTGAGGCAAAGCGCGGCGTTGAGTTCTGTCACTCAACACGCAATGACTCCAGAATTTGGCAGAAAGTGAGGAATGGAGTATTTTAACACTCCGCCTATCCTGCTGTGTGCGGGATACAACGTGAAGCTGATTTTTTTTTATATTTTCATTTCGTTGCTCTAGTGTCGAGGTAAAAGCTTGGCACTTAATCCAATCAACAAGCAATGACTCCAGATATCGATGGAAATTGTGGAGCGGAGTGTCTTAACACTAGGCTCCATCTGCCTACAATGTTTCATGCTACATGCTTATATATTTAATTTCTTTATCGCCATCTCATTAAATAATAGTATACTGTCGTGTTTTGATACCAAATTACCAAAACAGTGTGCAAATATTTGCTATCCTTAAGATATACTGCAGCTGGTTTATCTCAGGCCCGTCTTGAAGCAACATTTACCGAGTCACTGACTCGTCCGATAACAATACACATTGTACTAGCCTTGTCTACATATGTACTATATGTGTATATGCGAGTGTTTCATGTAATTACCAGTACAGCCTAGTGGGATTTGTATGTAATATACTATGATGTCGTATAATAGAAACCGATTTATCAGGATCAACATTAATCCTGATGGTTAATGTTTTTATTAATTTTGAGTTTAAAAATACTAAGATAAATTATAATTCTTTCCATAAAAATTAAATTTTAATTTCGGTCATCTTACCTATCTAATTTTACACCTGCAGAAAAACTTCAAATAAACTGAATTTCTGTAATTATCAAGAAGTTACGTACTAGCTAGATATTTGACTTACAAATTCATACGAGTTACTCTCATAAAGGTTAGCTTAAAAATTATTTACCGAAAAAAAAATGTTTTTCATTTTTGTTTTATTGTAAACTAAAGATATAGATGTACAGATATAGGACACAAAATAACTTTGCATTGGAACTTTTGATTTGGTCTTTGGATTTTTCATCCCCTGGTGACGGATATTTGTTTTCCGATTCGTCCAACAACCATTAGATAGTAAGTAATAAAAAATTGGGTATATATTTTTCGTGACCATGAGGCCAGTTTTGACTTGTGACGCAGGAGTACAAGCGCGTGACTGTAAACGCAACAGATTGTGTGTTAGATTTGTTCTCAAGGAAATGAAATATTTAATATTTTCATTTCAATACGCAATGCCTCCAGCAGAATTCAGCGGAAAGTGAGAAGTGAAGGGTCTTAACACTAGTCTCCCACTCCCTATTTTGCCACACGCGACATACAGTGTGAACTGGAAAAAAAACATTTGTCTACAGGTCAAGTGTGTTACGAAAACTGAAGGTCACAAAAGGTAAAGGTGTCCATTTAATCAGGACAAAATCCCATAAAAGGATTACGTACTTGCCGCCCGTAGAGGATACATACATTGCTAAAACCTTTTATAGTAAGTGTCACGCTGATGGGTTTCATTGTTGCCATACAAAGTATCAATCAATATGTGTGAGGCTATCGTGATTTATACTGTAAAAGGTTGTGGTTTGGATCCATTCTCAGGAAATGTTTGTTATTATTTAGTTTGTATCCATATAACAGGATCTAAATCTAGAAACCTAGTGTTAAGACACTCCATCACTTTGTAAGACACTTCGACGTTTCGTTACCCAATTTCCGCTGAATTCTTGCAATGCATGTTGAACGGCGGAACTCAACGCCTCGCTTTACCTAGTTAACAGTGCGAAGAAATGAAAATTCAAGATATTTTTTTATTGAAATAGACTTGTACGCACTATTGAAGTCGAATGAACAAACAAAAAAGTCACGACTTTAAATGTTAAAATTTGGTTTCCGCGAGTACAAATCGAATTCGCAACCATCGCATTCATAGAAACACGCTCGTGCCTCTCAGGCACGGCGCGGCAGCCTTATTATATATAAATTATTTTTATTTTCTATTCTAGTGGATAAAGCGCGCAGTGGAGCTCCGCCACTTGTTACCACAACACACAATGTTACAATACAAGAAAATATAAAAGAACCATGAAGAAGAGACCATCTTGTTTTGTAACCTGGAAATATGAAACATATAATAAAATTTAAAAAAAACATCTATCCATCAACGTCGATCTAATTAACATCGTACGAGCTTACTAAAGATACAGACTTTGTAATGCTGTTACAGATCTACTCTGACAGGTGACCTTTATGTAGAGAAGCTTAGGGAAATCGAATTATTCAAGTTCTATATTTATCCTATCCGCTATCTCCTGCCAAGCCCTTCTAAGATTAAATATTTATCAACACAAAATCGTGCTGCAAAGGGACATATCGTTGTGAGTTTGATCCGATGAATTTTCATTTTCCTGGCAAGAGGCGCGGCGTTAAGTTTCGCCATTTAGCTAATAGCAGAGAATGGAATCTCTCTCTGCCTTTCCTTTTTTATTGCTGAGTTGGTTTCTCCCATCCCATAGAAGTATACTTCGCGACTGTTCACTTACGCGGAATTCATGTACTCTGGCAAACAAAATTCATGAATCTCAACACGTCAACACAAAGGTGCCAATATAGACATTCCGAATACGTAGAGCAGCCCAACGTGGCGTGGATTAAGGCCCGCGTAGGCGCCTTAATCCTGGGCATTGAGACAATAAGGTACAGCAATTCGATGCAGTCGATAACAAGATGGGTGACGGCTTCAGCTAAGCGTGCGGCCTCCTCGTAATTCGATCCCGGGCTGTGAAAACATCACCGGCGTAGCAAATGATACTTATTCCAAGGAAACGATGGCAAAGCAGGAGCCAGTCGTAATCAATATTCCAGAGTACCGAGCATGACACCGACTCCTACGGAACACCACAACAGACCTTTCGTCGACTGATGCGACGGTCTTCCCCAGTCCATAAAACTACTCTCTCTGGAGGTAGTCATCTAACAGTCGGAGATCAAGAGGCACTCTGTGATACCGAAGTACCTCTGTTAACGTCTCAAATCGGTAAGCTGTCAAAGATGTAGGCTCTCTGCCTACTCTGCTATGCGATAAAAAAAAGCGTGAAGCAGCATTTTCTTTTGGAACAACAGTTGGTACATGTCTTACTGGACGCGATAGTGATGGACTTGATTTTTTTTCATATTTAGCATATGAAAATTGTCTCAGTATGTATCATAGTCGTCGTTTGCTAGCGAAGCACATTGCTATGGCTAATTACAATAATTAATATATCTCGAAGTAAGTTAAAATTATTACTAAGTTCTTAATGCGATATGTAAACCTAATGACGGTAATTTTAATAGAAATATGTAAATATTTAATTATTTGTATAAAAGCAGATATAGTGAAAGAGATTTTTTAAATTTTTTTACGGAGAGATATGTGAAATCCCTGGCATGATAGGTTACATACAGACTAAAATTATTTGTGGCTTTGAGAATCTGACATTGACAAATCATTGAGTTGACAAACTATTCCGTCCTTCGCTAGCATTTCGTTATCGAGTGGTGAAAAACAAGGCCGCTTTTTCGTTTCCAAACTACAGATAAGATATACGTGGGAGGGATATACGTTGAGGTCGTCGTAGCACAGCGGCACAAGGCTGTGACTGTAACGCGACGGTTGTGGGTTCGATCCCCTCTCGAGGAAGTGATATTTATTTACGTTTATATTTCCATTTCTTCGCTCTGGTGTCGAGGCAAAGCGTGGCGTTGAGTTCTGCCACTCAACACGCAATGCCTCTAGAATTTGGCAGAAAGTGAGAAACGGAGTGTCTTAACACTAGATTCCCTCTGCCTACCCTGATGTGTGCTGGATACAGCGTGAAGCTAACTTAATTTAATTTTTATTTTATATACGTGGGAATTGAACCTACAACCAGCCCATGCTCTACTTACTCGTATAAGACAACAGTTTCCAAATCCGGTCAAACATTACATGAGAAATCGATTTAAGTATAAAATTTGAGACAGTCGTGGCGCAGGGTCACGAGGATGTGACTGTTACTTCACAGTTGTGGTGTGCCTCATAACAACAAGAAGTGGACAAAGACTAGTGGAGAACGAGATAGAAGTGTTTCAACACTAGGTTCCTCTGCCTACCCTGCTACATACACGATACAACATGAAGCGGTTTTTCTTAAATATAATTTGAAAAAAAAATTGCTGCACGTAATATGTAGGTATATTTTAATACTAGACCTCTGGTTACTATAAAATCCTAATATTATTATAATATGACGCTTTCAGTCACTATCTCCAAATTAAGTTAATCGATTAGTATGAAGCAACGCGTCTGTCAGAATATTAGCGGCGCGATGCAGGAAAATCAAATAACGAGGATGGCGTGTGGCCGAACGACCGACGCGCCACGGCTACAGAACAATGAGATACGAGTTACATGGGTAAGATTTAAACTTATCTTTCCTTAAAAAATGTATTCATCTAATCATAATTTACATATAAACACTCTACATAACACTAAGTGATAATAATATTATCAACTTGTTCATTTCGACAGATTAAATTATAAAAAATAATGGTATAGTTCTTTTTTTCTTTAGAAAATCAAATTGCCTCACGCTGTATCCCGCACACAGCAGGATAGGCAGAGGGAACCTAGTGTTCAGACACCCCGTTCCCCATTTTCTGCCAAATTCTGAAGGCATTGCGCGTTGAGTGGCAGAACTCAACGCCGCACTTTTGCCTCGACACCAGAGCGAAGAAATGGAAATATAAACGTAAATAAATATTTCACTTCCTCGAGTGGGGATCGAACCTATAACCATCGCGTTACAGCCACACCCTTGTGCCGCTGCGACACGTTGGCCTTTTTTCTTTAGATTTTATCTACTTTCAGGAACTATCAATAGCTCCATATCTCAGAAGCCTTTTCAGATGCACAGTCACATATGTATTTAAAATATAATAATAGCCACAAGCACAGTTAAATAACTTGTGACTGTAATCACGACGACTGTAGGTTCGATTCTCATTTGGGGTAATGAACAGTGAGGTAGGGAACGGAGTGCTGGAAATAGAATATTAACACTAGAGGCTCTATGCCTTACGCAGGAGATATGCGGGATACAGGGCTCTAATTATATAACCTTCTTCATAACATTAAGTCATTACATATACATAATTATGTATTATGTAACTGTTTGGAAAACTCTTAAATGCAAAAGCTATGTTATTTCGAACGGAACGGAGTCTCTTAACACTAGGTTACCTCTGCCTACCCTGCTGTGTGCGGGATACAGCGTGAAGCTGATTTATTTTAAATTTGTATTATATATAAATAAATAATTTCCATTTTTTTAAAAACATCTTAAATGAGTTAAAAGTTATATAGATATAATATTTAACATTGGACATAATATTTAACGAACCCGATAGTGAGTGGCGTCGTCATAAGTCATAAACGCTGCATAATATTTATTTTACGTTTAAAATACTTTACACTGACAGTTTTATAGAATTTACGTAACTATTTTATATATACTTAGGGTCCCGTACCGCAAAAGATAAAATGTAACCACGGAGGAACGAAGCGGAAATATATTATATTCAGGAATCGTAATCAAAACCTGTAAGGTACTTCCTGTGGACCTACAGATTTAAAATTGACACAAAATACCAACTTACGTAATAAAAATAAAGGGAAAAATCAATAGATACTTATATTTGTACTTCATTTCATACAAAAACGTACAGTAGTAGTACATTCGTCCGCAAATTTAAGTTTGTTAATTTTATTCGCCGCATAATCGAAACATACAGAAACTACAAATACATATACGAGTATGTTAGAGTACCTACAATTAAGAAATTGGTCATAAAGTTAGAAAATGTTATACAAATAAAGTTTGTAATTTCATATATTTATAAAATGAAAAAAAATCCACACATAATATGAGCATATAAGAATAGAAAAGCTGCTTTCACCAAGCAAATACAAACATGACCTAACATCCAAATGTTGAAAATTGCATAGAAATTACGTTTCATGTCAAATTATCTCACTCCGCGTCGGCTCGAAAGTGTGGAAACCGATTAGCATACTTGTATCTTCAAAAAAACCTGTTCTTCCTAAAACATATCGCGTATTGTTGTCAACTTTTGTCATGCTCAAAAGATTTTAATACGGACATCTTTGTTTTCAAAAAGGAGGAAGTTTCATCCGATTTCTCCGTTATTTATTGACCGATTATAATTTATTCTTTCTAAAACCTAATAAATAATCACCTTGGATAATCTCAGTAATTTTGAAACTACTGAGATTTCAGAACTATATTTTAAATGACTAATACGGCCATCGCTGAAAGATAGGAACACAGTGGTCACCATTATGGTGACCTAGTCTACCATAGCAGTCACGACCGGTGACAAATACCTCATAAACACACACCACCTGTACCTAAACTATATATAAAAAGAGAAAGATAGGTGTATGTAGAAAAAATATATAGAAAAGCTAAAAAATAACAGTTAAAAAAAGGAAGAAGAAGAAAGTTTGAGTCGTTGGATGAAGATAAAACTGTCACTGACTCGAAAGGCATTTCTGACAAGAGATCCACAGTTGCTCTTATTCTTATATAATACTTCAAACACTCTCACTAGTAATCTCTACATTTGTTTCCTTATATAAAAATAAGTAAGAATATAACATTTATGTCCTTAAACATTATAAATTACAATGTATTTATGATACGAGTAGGTACGTCTACTACAATGTTAATCTTATTTATTCAAACTTACTTTGAAGCCGTTGTAGCGCAAGGGCACAAGTATAATTGTAATACGACGATTGTGGGTTCAATCCCCACTCGAGAGAATGAATTATTATTTATTCATATTTTAATTTCTTCGAAGTTCCACCAAGGTCGTCGTTGAGTTCCGCCACTCGACATGCAATGCTTCGGGAAAGTGGGGAACGGAGTCTCTTAGTGGGGAACACTTGGTTTCCTCTGTCTACCCTGCTGTGTACCGGATACAACATGTAAAATGGATCTCCCATTTTATTAGACTATTTATATATTTATAAATAATAGGATTGGATGTAAGGATTTTTATTAGGCTTAACAAAACTGACTGAATAAGTGAAATAAAATCAATTTCATTGCTTAACTTATTGGTTATATTCATATTGATTTTATTTTATCATTAAGGCTAATCGTGGCGTAAGAGGACATTTTCTCAGTTCGATTCTCCCTCGACTTAATATTTTCATTTCTTCCCCACGATGTCGAAACAAGACGCGGCGCTTAGTTCCGTCACTCAACACGCAATGCCTCCAGAATTCGACGAAAAGTGGAGAGTATCACTTGGCTCCCTCTGCCTACCCTGCTACATGCGGGATACAGTGGGAAGCTAATAAAAAGTTAGTTATACATATAGTAACCTATATAATTTAGTATATATTTTCTTACTTTAATATAAAATGTAAATGTAATATGTCCATTAAAAGAAATAGTTCAGTAGAATCCAATTACAGTAATCTCTTGTATATGTATGTGAAAGTTTAGCAGAAACACAATCCCAAACTTCATCAGAACT
>DWGR01003272.1:0-12397 GCA_018247715.1 Heliconius burneyi | reverse complement strand
GCAGGAGTATTGAAGAAAAATTAAGTGCGAGGGGATATCGCCCTCTGAGGCTTCCATACAAATTTCAGGGTTATAGGTATCGGGAAGTACAACTCATAAAAGTAGACTAATTCACGTTCACGATCATTAGTCATTTTTAACAAAAATATGAAAGAAATATAAGTTTGTAATGTTTTTTTTTTACTATGGAATACCTACAATTTGCTTTTTTATTTTTTTTCCCTTTACATATATTGTAAGTTGTCATTTCGAGTCAAATTACATAACTTTAACTGTAAGTCCACGGGAAGTATCGTATAGATTTTGATTATATAGATATTGATATTATTTCAGCTACTCACAGCCACGCGGCACCACGGACAGACGGACAACAAATTGTTTTTATAAGGCCTTCTTTTACCTGATGAGGTACGGAACCCTAAAAATAGAAAACTGCTTGCGGAACTTGCGTGAAAATATAAATATGTTATTTATCTTAAAAAAGAAATATGAAGAAACTCAAAAGGAAAAAGAACAAGTAACAAGAAGTGCGCTCGAACTTTCACAATTCCCGCAAGATTTTGACACTTAAAAATGACAGAATAACAGCACGAAGGGCCCCAAATACATTGAAGAAAAATATCTTCACAACATGAATAACTCACGGTTGCTCTTGCTTAAGGTTTTAATTTAACTTGGTTCATTCTTCTTAATTTGTTAGTTGAGTTTTAATAAGAAACTTGTGATCAACGCGAGACACTAAGTCATTAAGTTTACTTGATAAACGGTCACCGTAGAACTTTTGCGATATGATTCTGACAGTTGTAATGTCTTAATTTAGTTTTTTAACGTTTTTTTATAACTACATATCTAGGTTTCGTACCTTAAAAAGTGAAAAACGAAATCCTTATTGAATCACTTACTTGTCCGTCTGTGCGTCTGTCAAGACCATTTATTTCGACGATCTATAGCAATCAAAAGATACTAGCATTTATGCATCGATTTTACAGCATTATATATGATAATGATAATTCACCGTATAATCAAAACCCTTACCTTTACCCTTACCGTTTACCTTTAAAATGTAAAAAAATGTGAAAATTTATAGATAATTCTTAGAACAAAATCATTACAAAGATCTTATATGCCCGCAAAATTAAAATTATCTATCTTTATAAATTGTAGTTTTCGTTGATCTACGGTCCTAAAAATACGGAAGCCTCGTTGGGCGAGTCGACTTGCACTTAACCGGAATTATTAGCTTTGATTTGCGAGGAAAAGAAAATATTAAATAATTCATAGCCTCGAGTGGAAATCGAACCCACAGCAGTCGCGTTCACAGTCGAACATGCTCCTGCGCCCGACTGACCTAAATGTTCAATCAAAGTTATCAAATACATAAAAGCTCAGATAAAATCTGATTAATTTCCGTCACACAACAATCAATGACGTTAACACGCACGGGCAGTAAAAATCTCAAAATGCATAAGATACTTAAAATATATTAAGTTCAAAGTCTTATGCACTTAAGTTTCTCAAGGACGCTTATTAATTAAAAATGACATTTAGCTAAAGCACATGAGGCGCCATCCAAACTTACACAGTAAAAATGCATTACATATATGTCTCGATGCATTATTCAAGAGTCGAGTTGAGGGTAGAGTCTGTAATGTATATAGTCCTCGAATATGTTAGAAACATATTACATTGTCGAAAGCTTTGTATAATTAGGCAAAGCTCTATATTTTATTATTATTAGGCCAGTCGTGGTGCAAGTGTGTGACTGTAAACGGGACTGCTTGTGGGTTCGATCCCCAGTCGAGGAACTTAAATATGTATTTAAGTTAATATTCTCATTACTTTATTTTGGCGGTAGGTTATAAAATAACAAAAGTAATAAAATTACCTAAGTTTTGTACGAAAATTAATTTTAATTCTGAAAATTCTGTAAGCTTATATATTTTAAGAAGTTATTCGTTCTTTTATTTCATTCAGTTTAGTTCATTCCTTATTTCAGGTTATTTGTCCAGATGCTCGTACCCGCGCCGTGGAACTTCTTCAACAATCTGACAGTTTGCTCCAAATATTTGTAGTAAGCTTAAAATGAAAAGACTTCCTGCCATTATTTGAACCGTTTACATTTTATTAATGCAAAAAAGATATAGAGAACCCACTGCCAACCATGTACTCTTCACTATTGGGCTTCAAATGCATTGTGTCGATTAATTAAATGGTTAAATTAATGTAAAGTGTTCAAACACTCCAATCCCTACTTTCCGCCGAAGTTTTGGAGTTTTTGCCTTGGTGCCAGAGTGAAAAAACGAAAATATTAATAAATAATAATTTATTCTTCCGAGTAGGGATCCAACCCTCGACCATCGTGTTACAGTCATAACACGATGGTACAATGTGTGTGCCACGGCTACATATATATTTTTATCTTCAGCTTCATGCTGTATACCGCACACAGCAGGGTAGGCGGAGGGAGCCTAGTATTAAGACATTGGGCATTGCGTGTTGATTGGCAGAACTCAACGCTACGCTTTTACCTCGACATCAGAGTGAAGAAATGGAAATATAAATAAATATTTGATCTCCTCGCGTGGGGATCAAACCCACGAGCAGTCGGTTTTACAGTAGAATATATTCTAATTTTTAAATAAAAAACTATGTTATGTAATAGTACAATATTATAAACATAATAATAAATAATACAACGTTTTTTTGCGAGAAGTGATCAAAGGAATTAAAAATGAGTTTGCTTGAAAACGCCTAGCAACGATTCCGGTTAATGGTATCACCAAACGGCGTATACTTTAAAAAATGTATTTATGCACAATTAAAGTAATAAATAAATAAATTTCATTATAAATTTCCTTATATTTTTTTTGGCACCTTTTTAAGCTTCACGCATATAGCGGGACAGGCAGCGGGAACCGGGACAGTGGTAAGATACTCCGACGCATAACAGTAAAGCGTTTTGCTGCTGCATCCCGAAGTCCTTGACTTCATCTTGTGTATAATATATGTAAATATTTCCCCGATTTTATTGAGTAAAATTTGACATTGATTCCATTCTTAACTTATAATGAATTGTAATGACTCAAAATTTATTTAATTATAAGAAAATATGTAATAGTGTATCAGCTTCACGCTGTATCCTGCAATTAGCAACAGAAGAAACCTAGTGTTAAGACACTCCGTTTACCATTTTCCACTAAAAACTGAAGGCAATGTATGTTGAGTGGCAGAGTTTAACGCCACAAACTAACTTTAAGTATTAATAATATAAAAACTATCTCAAACATTTGGAAACGTGAAATACGCAAATAATAAGTTGTACTGTCTAGAAACATCTCTGCAATCTGATCTCTTGAACAAATTAGTCTGCAGCATCACTCCCGAGCCAATGGTTTAATTTTTCTGAATACCCCTTTATTTAATTAAACGAGTTTCTCATTTGACTGCACTTTGGACGTAATAAGTTAACAAGTTAAAGAAATTTTGTTTGAATGACTGAAAGTGCACATTATTGTAAAGCTTTTGATTTGGAACCTAATTATTTGCTACAAAGGCTTAAAACTGAACTTAATTTTATAGTTATTGCATATTATTTTATCATTTTAATGTACACATATATATTTTTGTATGTAAACGATTTTGGATGCCAACAGACAGACGTACCAAATGTCACATACTGATAAATAGATTTCCATCAAGTTTTTTCGTTTGATAGGTAAACTAATCCAATTCTTAACCATTATTTATTTAAAGATAATCTAAAATTATCTTGACTAGATTTTTTATTTGGAGGTAATCTAATATTTTTCTTCTTCACAAAAAAATTTAAAAAAAAACACAAACACTCAGGGTACTCTTCCGAATTAAAACTTCTCTGAATTATTTTCATATTATTGCTCTGGTAGCACGACAAAACGCGGTATTAAGTTCCGCTACTCAACATGATCTCTCGTTTGTGCGTAGCGAAACACTGCTATAAATATATTGTCTTCACTTGTGGAAATCGAACCCACAACCTATCGCGTTACGATCACACTTTATGCTACTGTGCCTTGACAGACAAATTTAAATTATATTATGTAATTTTATACGTACTCATATGTATGTTCATAATGAATTTCATTAAACTACAAACCTCTGTTTAGTTTCAACGGATAATTTATCCTTAGGAACAATCGAATGAGCTTCCGAAATGTAGTCGAAGTTATTTGTTTGCTCGCATCTGACGCGGCGCGGGGTCAAACTCTGTCGACAAAGTAAGAGTTTACTACGATATTGTTCTAGTTTTGTTGAAAGTAAATTTGAGCATTTCATTATAATGGCTTTGAACCCGGTCTTCATTAGAATGTATTTAAATTATCTTCATTTCCCAATTCCGCTAGACAAAGAGCGGCGCTCAGATCCGCTAATTAAAATGAAATGTTTTGAAGTTTAGGAGAAAAATGAGCAATGGAAGTGCGTGCCTTAATGAGAATGGAATGTCTTAACAGTAGATTCCCAGTTTTCCCATGTATGGTATACAGCGTGAAGCTAAAAAATGAAAATGTTATTTCAAGACAATTTTATATAGAAAATATAGAACTTATACTTAACTCACGATTGCTGATGATTTATAGATAGATACATATATACTCATATACCTGAAAATATCTATTTAAGATAGGTAGTTATATCGAAGGAGAGAACAGCAGAATGTAATTTCAAAATGAAGCTCTTATTCAGCAATATTTGATTAGCTCAGACCCTCGAGTGAAATATGCAAATATGGTATTTAGTATTCAAGAGTACTTACCACATAGAGGCATTAGCCGCTTCCGTCATCCGTGTAGCTTGACAACGTCAACAGAAGCAAAGTGTTAGGTGAAGCAACCATGTATACTATATTATTTATATGTTTTAGCTTCACGCTGCATCAGGGAAGGCTAAGGGAATCTAGTGTTAAAACACTGGGGACCCCATCTTCTGTAGAATTCTAGAGGCATTGCGTGTTAGGTGACATTAGAGCAAAGAAGTGAAAGTATTACATATTTAATTTTCTCGAGCGAGACTCGAGCCCACTACCTGTCGTGCTTACAATAACATATTGTACTCATATCGTATATATGTACGTTATACATATACATTACTATGTGACAGAGTGTGTATTAGAGTATCCCACACACAGCAGGGTAGGCAGAGGGAACCTAGTGTTAAAACACTCTGTTCCCCACTTTTTGCAACGTGCTGAGTGGTAGAACTCAACGCCGCACTTAGCCTTGACACCAGGGCGAAGAAATGGAAATATAAACGTAAATAAATATTTCACTTCCTCGAGTGAAGATCGAACCCACAACCGACGCGTTACTCACATTTTATTTTATTTATTCAATATTAAATTAAATAGATAAAAGGTAGCTTTTTGTATGTTTTAACTATTCTATGTTTTCACCTGTGTTAAGCAAAAGGACATTGGTACAAATTGGTACAAAAGTTGGTAACAAATGTTCCGTACGTACATAAGAAGTGATTTACGCTCAATATATATAATGGACGCGAGCTCAATACTTGCATATAATAATGATATTTAAAAATATATTATTTTTTCACAATTTTCATTCATTTTGGCTTCGATCCTCAGTCGGGAAATAAAAATGTTTTCAGTTAGTTACCACCATTCAAGTTTTGATATCTACCTACCCTACACGAAAAAGCGTAATGCTACTGTGAAATAAAAAAAATAAATGCCTAGTTTTTTTAAACGCAGACAAATCTCTCTGAAACTATAAAATAGGTTTTTAATTGTATACATCAGTCCTTGCAATCGGATTACTGAAACAAGAAACTTCCCAATCAGGTCGCCGATAATCTGGTTCTCAGCTCCGTTTAATCTAATTCTCTAACAAACTAGAAAAGTTTTCGTTTAATGGAAGAGAAGAGAGACTGAATTAGGCCAAATTTTCGATAGATCGCGGCTAGTAGATATTTGTTTGGAAAGTATTAAAGTAATATATAAGTTTGTATTTTCAATTTCTCTGGTAAGGAGGAAAAGTGCGGCGTTGAGTTCCACCGTTAAATACGCGATGCGTTTGGAGTTAGGGGGAAATTGGTAAACAGACATTAATTTTTTTACAGGTCTCCTTTGCCTACCTCGCTTTGTGCGGAATACAGCATTTAGCTAAAATAACAATGAAATATTTCTCAGTTTATTTTTTTGTGAAATAGCATCTTGATTGAAAACGTGGGTTTGTGGGTTTCATCTCTTCTCAAGGGATACAGCTCCTCTATAGCGTCTCTATAGCTTCACCTTGTCGTGAAACGGTTATATTTATCCATTTTCAGTTCCTCGCTGTCATTAAGATGATTTGAATTTCATCCAGGATAGCAACAATTGTATTATTTTTTTTATATTATAAAGAGAAATTATTGATGAGAGATAGCAATTATAAGTTCAACCGACGATACAAAAGTTCTTTTTTGTTCATTGGAATAAACACATTGAAATTTGATTCTGCAATACACATCTAATTATCAATATTTTATATAAAAATAGAATAGAATAGTCTTCATTACACACACAAAACACATATGTGATAAAAAACATATAAACATACCTAAGTAAATACTATAATAGGGATTAAATAAGTTTTATTGCTAGTTTTTGTAAACTTACTCAAATAAAACGAATTTGGTAACAGTAATAAAAGGAAGCAGCGTTTTAATTTAATTCCCTCAGTCTTAAATTTTATTTTTGTGTCTGCAAGTCGTAAAACCCATTTCCTATTTCTTTAAAAAAAATCAATGAATGAACGTTGGAAATAAGTCTGTTTGAGAGCACTCGAGATGGTTCTTGTCAGGATGATTGCAGACTGTGAACATTAAATAAATAAAATAGTTTTTTATAAATGTATTCAAAATTATTCTTTCATGCACGTATCTATTTTAAAGAAGCTAGAGAAAATCCAATTCTAACGGCGTTGAGTTCCGCCAACCCTGTGTCTTAAATTGGGACAAAAAGGGAAAATAGAATAATTTTACAGTAGCCTCTCTCTAAGATTAATACACTCTTAAAACTCTTTGAGGCCAGTCGTGGCGTGCACAAACGTGTGACTGTTAGCGTGACAGGTTGTGAGTTCGATTTCTACTTGACGAAATGAAATATTTAATATTTTATTTTTTTCACTCCGGTATCGAAGCAAAGAGCGGCGTTGAGCTTGCCAGAATATGCGGAACAGAATATCTAACTTAACTTAACACTAGGTTCCCTCGGCCTACCCTGCTAATTGCGGGATACAGCGTGAAAACTATTATTAATAGATAGTATATATAAAAAGATGTCCTCAAGATTAAAATGTCTGTGAGAATATAAGAGTAATACTGAAAATATTTACAGCGAACCAAACTGCGTTGCATGAATAATTCAGGATGAGCGGCAGATATTTTGTAAAAAATAGTGTCACTTCTCTATTCAATTATTTTTGACGGCATTCTATATTTGGTTGAATCTGCGTTATTACTACTACTGTAGTATATTATGATTGTATATTTCTTCATAAAATATTTATTTTGGGACTCAATGATAAGTAAAAAAAATGTAGGAAGAAGGTACCTGCACTTCCAATTTACCTTCTAATAGGCTCTGTTTAATTAAAAAATGTAAACGAACATTTTAGTTTATTTATTTATTCATTCATATATTTATTCTTGAGATATTGTGTGTTGAGTGGCGGAACTCAACGCCGCGGTTTGCTTCGTTAGCCGAGCGAGGAAATGAAAATGTTAAATATTTCATAATTTGGGATAGAATATAAGCAATTTATGATGTTATTCAAGGTTTGTGCAAATTAAACCGGTTGGTGCAGCTATTTATTAGTACAATAAAGCGAGGCCAGCCGTGGCGCAGGGTGCTGGGTTTGACTGTAAACGTGACTGCTTTTGGATTCGATCCCGAGCTTAGGAAAGGAAATATTTATTTAAATGTATATTTTCATTGCTTCGTTCTGGAGTCGAGACAGAGCGCGACGTTGAGATCCGCCACTCAACATGCAATGCCTCCAGGATTCATTCAAAAATGGGAAACGCAGTGGCATAACACTAGGTTTCCTTTACCCAACCCACGAAACCGTGGACCGTGAAGGAAACAAAAAATAAATAAAAAGAAACAAACAAAAATCGAACTTCCGATACGTAAACCTTAGTCAAATATAGTATAGCCGTAGTTTTTTTTAATATGAGGTTAATGCCCTATTGACTTTTACAGCGACACTGGTTGCGTAGGGAAGAGGGTACCCTGTCCCTGAAGAAATGCAAGCACTAAGTGGCTGCCTGTGAGGAACTCGACGATTGTAAGGGCGCCCCTGCGGCACTCGAACCTCGGATTGCAGCCGTCGACTGGGATTTCATCTATGCTATCATACCGTAGTGGTCGTGTAAAATATACCGTACATATAATACGTTCACCGAGTACTGTCCCATAAAATGTAAGCGGGTAATCTGCCTACCTGTTTACCCTCTTGATAAAATCTTAAATGCCATTTAAACATTTATACCATTTAGAATAAGGCTCATATTGCTACTTTACAGGTTATATTTTATTGGGGCGATTTGTCAAGCAGTTAGCGTCTTTCAAAGTAACTGATGTCGTCATATATAAAGTTGAATGGAACCGTTTCTTATTGTTTCAAAATTGTGACTCTTACTCGTGGGGTGAATATTTATATTAGGCTCTTAATATTGCTGTAGTTTTATTTGTTAGTGCCTCAAGAGATAAGTCTTGAAAATATGAAATAAGACACAGGTGTGTACTGTAAATGCAACAGGCTGTGTGGTTTGGATTCTTACTACAGGAAATTAAATATGTAGTAATTTCTACAAAGCGCATCTTTGAGTGACGCCGCTCAACGTGCAAAAAGAAGTGTCAGACATGTCTTAATGGGAACAGAGTGTCTTAACTCTAAGCTCCCTCTTTGTACCCTAATGTATGCGGGTACAGAGTAAGGCTGATTTCTAAATTTGATTTTAGCTTAATTTTAACAAACAATTAATTAAGTAAAGTGTTTAATTATATTTTTAATATATTTAATCACTAAGTAGAGATACTATTCATTTATGAATCTCCACTAGAAACTTCTTAAATCCAGATGATAATAGTGATGAAAATTTTCAAAGGAATGTGAATCGTAAAAGTTCTTAAAGTACTAAAGTTTATTTTCCCGCCAACGTCAAAACTTGTTAAATTTCCTTCTTTCATATTATAATGTTTAATAATTCTAAAGCCATTATTAAATTACCATCCATACACATAATGAATCAAGAATTCCGCGGAAAGTGTAGGCTCCCAGGATTCCTCCGCGTAGCGGCCTATGCGCGGAATACAAGGTTTAATACTAAACCCAAATAATTAGAGCTGTCTGAAAAAAATAATATGAGAAACATTTTGATGTTCATGATTTTGAGACACTTTAAATGAAACTATTTAACTGCAGAAACCTGACCGACCTTGCCAGTTTCCCGCCAGCGTTATTATAAGACCCACATGCCAATGACGTAAGATAGTCTGCTACTATATGTGAAGGGGGTTGCAGCTGTCTGTAACCCCCTTGCCAATCCTGTGATTGGCAACATCCTGTGAAGAGCATTCATAAAAACTACGTGTGTATGTATATAACATATAATGTGCCTTTACAATTTGTTTACAGATTGTCACTGACTTGTCATATATCGTTGAAATGAAGAGAAATATCGGTTTTAGGGTGAAGGAACACATCTTCGATATCAAGAACTAGCATGTATTAAAGTCAGCTGTGTGTCAGCATACTGTAAATAAAACCAGTCATTGTACCAGGCTTGATAAGCACCAAACTCTCGCTAAGAAAAACAAATATATCGTACGAAAACATCCGTCGAGCGAGGAAATGTAAACGAGGATGTCGCTTGTGGCGCAGCGGCACAAGGGTGTGACTGTAACGCGACGGTTGTGTTTATATTTCCATTTCTTCGCGCGGCGTTGATTTCTGCCACTCAACACGCAATGCCTCCAGAATTCGGCAGAAAGTGAGTAAATGAACGTCTTAACACTATATTGCCCTCTGACTACCCTGTTGCGTGCGGGATACAGCGTGATTTATTTATAATATAGTACATATTAAAAGAAAACTAAGTTTAATACATTAAGTTTTAAGCATATTGCAATACCATCCTTTATTTCCATTCCGACACCGTCGTCTAGTGTTGCAATAAGCTGCAACTACGCGTACTTCTTGCATCTTATAAGATGTACACACGAGATGACATTGTACCGGAATATCGTAGAGAACTTGCTGCTTCCTTGGAGAGATTATAATATACTAATGACTTGCTCTGACTTTGCCACTTTTTCTTTTATGGAGTATATTATTTCAGTACTTTTTTTTGTCTTAAGACACCGAAGAACGGTTGTGGGTTTTACTTCTTTTGGCGAAATCGGTATAAATATCAAATGAAGTTACAATAAATATCTCGAGGAATAGCGAGGAGTAGAGAATGGTATAACTGTAGGTTCTCTCTTCTGTAAGTAGTCTAGTCAGCTTCACGCTGTATCCCGCACACAGTAGGGTGGGCTGAGAGAACTTAGTGTTAAGACACTCCTTTTCCCACTTTTTGCAGAATTCTGAGGGCATTGCCTATTGAGTGGCAGAACTTAAAACCGCGCTTTGCCTTAGTAGCCCTTAGTAGGCTGGAGGAGTACAAAAGAATTTTACCTGTGGTCGAAAGTTCCAGGCATTGATCCAAGCTTCACATCAAGAAAACACAAAAATAACATTAGTTTTACCTGCTTTTCATTTGTTAAATCTGTCCGAAAAACAATATTCTCCTTCTCTCTTCTTCTTTTTTTCTAACATGTTTCTTACCTTACATAATCTTTCTCTTATCATATATATTACCTTTTAGATAATAAATATTACATAGCATACAAATTCTAATGTTCAAATTATAGCTAATTAATCATACTATAATAGTTGTATATATTTATATATTAGATGTTATGCTTATATAGGGTGTTTAATTAGTCTATATGAAATTATTTGATGGAATTTTGGGAATATGTTCAATGTTATTAGATTTTCTAGGTAATTACTAATACGAAACATTCATGTAATGTTAGTATTAAGATATACAATGTACTACATATTATATTTCTTGTAGTGAATTTAGTGTAAAAGCAAGCAAGAACTTCACGCCTTTTCCCGTAAAAGTCGATAAAAAGAGAGAAACTGATATAAAAAGACATTATATAAATATATTTTATTTAAAAAGAAATAGTCCCACCTAAGCAATACCTGCTCGATTCTCTTTCGCGGTGGAAGCCGAGGCTTATTGTGGATAGACCTAGCAAATTGTCCCGAGTGGGGATCGAATCCATAATCATAGTGATAACAGACCTTGTCCTACTGCACTATTAACAACAACAAACTTTAGATAGAAAAAAAATTAAAGCTAAATGGCTTATACGCGGTATTGTCAATATTAATTTTTTTGGAGGGCAAGCGAGAAAGGTTAGTTGTAGAGGCCATGGAACTCGTCCAAAAGCATTTGTTAGTAAAAGTGACAGGTTATGAGTTTGATTCTCATTCGAAGAAATGAAATATTTCATTTTCTACTCTCTCTCTTGTTACTTTGATAACAATTCGAAACTCTGCGTTGAGGCGTTGAAAACTCAAAACGTAGTGTCTTAACACTATGTGCCCTTTACCTACCCTGCTACATGTGGAATACAGCAAGAAACAAAAAAAAATTGTGGTTGACTTACACAAATAAAATTGGTACGATATTCACGCTGGGCGAGTCTCGCACTTGCTCGGTGTTTACCTGATAAATATTCTTTATTGTTCTTATATTTTTAAGATCGCACGCGATATATATTATATAGCGGTCTGTATAGCATTGAGTTTTATATCTTCAAAAATCGTGCGCTATAACCAATAACTCGCTTATGCCCTTAGAAACTTTTACACTCGAACACAAGGCGCTCATGACATTTATTATAAACATAGAATTTATGATCTGAAGCCATTGTGGCGCAGGGGTACAAGCGTGCGACGGTTAGGGGATCTCCACTCGAATTGAATAATTATTCATTAATATTTTCATTTCGCTTTGATTCACCACTCAACACGCAATATCTCGAAACTTTAGCGGAAATTGCACAACAGAGTATCTAAACACTAGGTTCCTTTTGCCTATCCTGCAATATGCCGGATACAGCGTTAAGCTGAACATATTTTCTATATAAATAATATTAACTGACTTTTACGTATATTCCGCTCTGTGTTCAAATTTCTACAACGTCCCCGTAACATCGTATCACGTATTATCATATTACTGTACGTTTGTATATAAAGAAAACGCGTTTTACGTAGTGCATAAACTTACAGATCCTATT